>CM060309.1:97248461-97328461 GCA_030674185.1 Monoplex corrugatus | reverse complement strand
GAGAGCGGACCAGAAACAGAGAAGGCTTGTGGACCATAGGTATTGAGCTTAATGCGTGGAAAGCGAAAAGTCAGAGGATCGGAGGCAGAGCGGAGGGTACGTGAGGGAACATAGATCTCAAGTAGGCTTGACAGGTAATCGGGGGCTGCGTTATTGAGGCTTTTGTAGCACATGGTGTCTAGTTTGTACTGTATGCGCTTTGATACAGGGAGCCAGTGAAGTTGTGCCAGGAGAGGAGATATGTGGTCAGCTTTTTTCTTTTTGAGTACAAGGCGTGCAGCATTGTTTTGAATGCGCTGTAGGATGTGAGTGGTGGAGGCAGGAAGACCAGACAGGAGTGAATTGCAATAGTCATTGCGAGACATTATGAAGGAGAGAACGAGTTTTGCAGTTGTTTCCACAGAGAGATACTTCCTGATCAGGCTTATACGATGGAGGTGATAGTAGCAAGATCTGGCAGTTTGAGAAACAAAGTTGTTCATGGAGAGGGTAGAGTCAATGCAGACACCAAGGTTTTTAGCTGAATCAGAAATTGGGACTGATGTGTTACATAATGGGAGAAAAAGAGGAGGCAGCTGAGAAAGTTTCTGACGGGTGCCAATGAGGATAGCTTCTGTCGTGTCATCATTTAACTGAAGTTTGTGTATGTCATCCAATTTTTGATGTCCGAGTAACACTCAGTGGTGCGAGTCAGGAGGCGCTGTATATTGTCAGGTGAGTCACTGTCTTGAAGTTGGGTGTCATCAGCATAGAAGTGGTGTTTTATAGAGTGGGAGTTGATGATGGTGGACAGGGGGAGGTGTAAAGAGTGAAAAGAACAGGGCCAAGGACAGATCCTTGTGGAACACCACAGGTCAGGTATGCAGGTTGAGAGTAAGTGCCATTGATGAGAACAGTTTGTTTTCTGTTTGATAGATAAGAAGTGAACCAGGAGAGAGCAATGTCAGAGATGCCAAAAGTATGATGAAGTCTAGAAAGGAGAATACCATGATCAATGGTATCAAAGGCTGCAGACAGATCAAGGAGTGTGAGGAGAGAGACTTTGCCAGTATCAGTTGCAAGGAGGAGGTTGTTGAGAATGTGTAGCAAGGCAGTTTCAGTGCTATGGCACTGGCGGTAGGCTGACTGGAAAGGATTGAGGAGATTGTTGGCAGACATATATATATATATATATATATATATATATATATATATATACACACCACACATGTACAAGTACACAACAAATATACAAGCACAAAAACATGTACATGCACACAGGCATGTGCACACACACATACAAACACACTTTTACACAAACATATATTTCATATACACATACACATGCATCATGCATGCATATGGACATATATGCACATGCACGCACACACACACACACACACCACGCACCACGCACACACACACACAACACACACACACACACACACACACACACACACATATATGTATAAACAAACATATGTGCATGCATGCAAACACATATACATGCATAAATACATAAACACACATACACTCACAAACACTCAAAGAACCAACCTTGTATCCGTCCATCCAGACTAGTGCCACTCTCAGAGAATTCTTCAGGAAGGAGTCACCCCCTGGTGATCCATATGGACGTCTTTTACGGAAAATATGACCCACCCGTGAACATGGAATGATTTCCAGCCTCCCCCCACACATCCACACCTGGAGCAAACAACAACATACATACATATACTTCACCATACCACACTGCTTCCCTAGATTTTACACACTTTTGAATCAACAGTTAACAAAGTTAACAACAAACACTGTCGGTGCAGATGTGACCCAGAGCACCAATACCTGGCCACTCTCCGCACAATCACCTCCCAAGTTCCCGATGCTACTCAACAGCCATTTCAACTAGTGAAAGGGGGGGAGAGGGTGGCACTGTCCATGTGTTGCATGACTGATTTGGACCAAGTCAGTTATCTTGTTTAGAAACCCAATGGCAAGGACCTTATATTTTTCGTCAACTTCTCTCTTTTACTTTCACTGAGAGCTCAGTTAGTCATCTATGTACTGTCTTCACACTTTTTGAGTTTCTGCTACCTTATGTTTAGGCAAATGGCTGTGCAGATGTGTAGATGTCCCTCTCCTCTTGCTACCTCAGGAAGTAGGTCTGAAACTTCCACATTGAATGAAACAATAGTCACATGCTTTCAGTACATAAGGACCCACCCTGTGAGGCACACAAATACTGACAGAGCAATCCAAGAGGGTCAACTAGGGCCATTCTGGCTCCCAATCCCCTGTCCTCCTCCCCTCCAAGCCTACAGTTTATTTCCTTTTTTTCCCCACACAGCAGCGTCATTTCCCTCAAAGGTTTCTGTTTCATTTGTATGTTGTTTCAGATCAGACATTAACCCTTTGACTCCCACACCCTATTCACCAACTGCCAAAATGTAACCATTTGAGTCCTTCACCCTAACCGTCAGCTTCCTGCAGGAATCAAAGGTTAAGTTTTTGCTTTGCTAGCATTGTTGACAAGGCAGGTTGCTGGTGGACAGGGTGTGGGAGTCAAAAGGTTAATTCTTTCGAGTAAACACTCCATTTTGTTTGGTTGTCTTTGTCTTTTTCTGTTTGTGTTTACCCTTGCAAGGGAGACAACCACCCTTCTTTCCCACTTTGGAGGCTCAGGATATCTGTCTGTATTTACTCTCCCAAACATATCATGCTCAACATAACAGGACGCAACATGACCTTCACATCACCTGGTAGTAAAGGTAAAGGCCGTCCCATGACCCTGAGGTCATAAAGAATGGGATAGTACGGACTTCAGTTTTTCTCAAAGCCAGTATCATGAGGCCTGTACACATCTCCTCTCCATTGCTGCTTTGCCTTCCCCAACCATAAATAAGGTCAACCATCCGCTCAAAGCTGGAAGGACCGGAAGCCGTGTCAATAAATATTATCTCAATACGCTCTAGGTATAAACGAAGTGAATAACATAATATTTCACAAAGTAATTTGTTTTTTTCAAAGGTCCCTAAAACAATGAACTCAGAAGTCGTCTTACCCTGAATGAGATTTCGAGATTCTCTCCTCCCCACACGTCCATGCCTGGGTCATACTCTCCCAGTTCATGGAAATACTTGCGATCCATGGCAAACAGGCCGCCTGCCATTGTTGGAGATCTGTACACAAGACACAAAACGGATTCAAAAGATTCAGTCATTTAGGCCATAGTCCCTCATAAACAGTTGTGAATAACTAGAAAAATTTAACCCTTTGACTCTTGCACGCTATCCATTAACTGCAAAAACTTAAACCTTTGACTCCCTCACCCTATCCATCAGCTTCCTGTAACCCTGACCCTTTGACTCCTTCACCATATACAGCACCTTCTTGCAAGGAAGCTGGTCGATAGGGTGAGGGAGTCAAAGGGTTAAGTTTTTGCTTTGCTGGCATAGTTGATAATGCAGGATGCTGGTGGATGGGATCTGGGAGTCAAAGTCTTTGACAAAATTTGGAAAATGTTACTCATCGAGAAAACTTAAGCACTCACATCACAATGTAATATACAACTAGCTTCAACTAAAAGAATGCACAAATAAATGAATATCTATGAAACACCTTTACTTACCTATTTAAGAGATTTATATAAGACCAATGCTAAGTTTGTTAGTGTGGAAAGTTTTCAACTGTCTAGCCTGTGTGATATTTTGAGACTGACAATGGTGTGTGTGTGTGTGTGTGTGTGTGTGTGTGTGTGTGTGTGTGTGTGTGTGTGTGTGTGTGTGTGTGTGTGTGTGTGTGTGTGTGTGTGTGTGTGTGTGTGTGTGTTTGTGTGTGTGTGTGTATGTGTGTGTGTGTGTGTGTGCAAAGATAAGATAATATCCCTTTGTATTATGGGTGCATGGGTCTTGTCCTGGGAGGTTACTTTCAGTGTAGCCCTTTGGGATTTTTAGGGATGGTAGAGAGAGAGAGAGAGAGAGAGAGAGAGAGAGAGAGAGAGAGAGAGAGAGAGAGAGAGAGAGAGAGAGAGAGAGAGAGAGAGAGAGAGAGAGAGAGAGAGAGAGAGAGAGAGAGAGAGAGAGAGAGAGAGAGAGAGAGAGGTAAGAAATAAACATACTAATTCCATTTGTACAGCGCAAACAGTCCATATCAAAGCGTGCCTGTTGTACTTTACATTAAAAAAAAAAAAAAAGGAGGAGGGTTAACATTTTCATACATTAATGCTGTATAAAGATAGTCATGAAATCAGAAACAGGTAACTATTACTAGTCCGCAAGAATGTATAAGGAAGAAATATAATCATTTGATAAATATAAATGTTTCATAAATACACACACACATAAACATCCGCACACAAAAACACCAGTACATACACATGAAAATCAAATTATACTCACCCTCAACCATGCATGCTTGCACACACACACACGTGTGTGTGTGTGTGTGTGTGTGTGTGTGTGTGTGTGTGTGTGTGTGTGTGTGTGAGTGAGTGGTGTGTGTGTGTGTGTTGTGTGTGTGTGTGTGTGTGTGTGTGTGTGTGTGTGTGTGTGTGTGTGTGTGTGTGTGTGTGTGTGTGTGTGAGAGGAGGAGGAGGTTACCAAGTCCATGCATTTATATAGTACAAACATAATCAGTGAGATACAGACATCAAAGCAATATAAACAGATGATACACCACCATTGTCATAAACTCACGGAATGGGATCAGCTTGAGCTGCAGTGTTCAAGAAAAACGACTTGGGCAGTGAGTCCCACTTGAAGTGCATGCCCCAGTTGAAGCCGCCCTTGACGATGCTGGACGCTTCGTAGGCGAAGGTGTCGGCGTTGACGATGTCGATGATGGGCACGGCCACGTTGCGACGATCCTCTTTGATCCTGGCCAGCAGAGGTTCCAGCCACTTGGTGTTCACCTCACAGTGACTGTCCAGGAATATCAACACCTGTAGACAATGTCCCCATTTTCCTTTAACCCTTTGACTCCTGTACCCGGTCTACCAGCATCTCGCATTGTCAACTATGTTAGCAAAGCAAAAACTTAACCCTTTGACTCCCTCGTCCTATCCACCAGCTTCCTGAGGGAGTCAAAAGGTTAAGTTTTAGCATTTGGTGGATAGGGTGTGGGAGTCAAAAGGGTTAAATTCTTGCCTGCTTTGCTGCTGTTTACAATATGTCATAAAGTCATGACCTGCGGGTCTCTCACTTGTTCTGGTTCTGTCTGTTAGACGGCAGAATCATTTAAATTGGATCAGAACAGGCAACACTGAACTTCACCACAGTGCAGGTCTCCTCTGGTGGGTGGCCTTACAGTGACTTGATATCGCTGTGTTCTTCCAGGCATTAGGATTCTGAGTGACTCAACTTGAGGCTGGTGGCATGTTGAGGAGCGTGAATCAGCAGCATGAGATCAATGCCAGTGAGGCGACACATAAGTTGGAACCGAACGAAAAAAAAATAAAGCAAAAAATCTGAGACTATGACAGCAGTGAAGATGAACATCATGCATCCAAATAACACTTACTTTCTGTATTACTTTTGTAAACAATACAGTAACACTTTCAGTCAAAACGTTTAGTCATTGTCCCATTAGTATATAAACATTTTATGATAGTATTGTCAACAGTTTTTGGAAGTATGAATAAGATAAGAGAGTGGGTGTCACTTCTCAGTTTTACTTTGAAATCTTCTCAGCACACACAATACTCTAATGTGTTAGAACCAAGGGATCAACAGCACTCAGGCCTGGACCTGGTTCTTAGATCCATGGGTAAAACGTTCCTGTTACTAGTCAAGACTCATCCACTCCATGGATACATCACTGAGGGTGTTATCAAAATCTTCTGACCAACACCACAGGTGTCAGTAATTCTCGGGCCTGGTTGATGCCAGGATATATTATGGTAAGTGAAGAGTACAGCCTTGTCACACAGTCTCAATCCTAGATGGAACTCCACAACATCATGACTATCATCCTCGTTGCCATCATCAGCATGGCATTATAAAAACTGTACCAGATTCTGTGGCCATTTAGGTAGCATAGAAAATGGGACAACAACAACAAGGGTGAACATGGAGGAAACCTCCCTAGGTATAGTGATCCCAAATACAAAAGTTCTGTCACCTCCCCAGTGGCGTTGTGAGCGCCCAACATGCGAGCTCTGATCAGCCCCAGGCGCTCCTTGCTGTGCATCATGGTCACCTTCGGCAGGTGATCCCTTATGTACTTGTTCAGATCTCCCTTCAAAAAAGCTGCACACAGTCCAGTAAAAAGCAAAGAATCAAAACATTTCAAAGCAAGTTCACTCTATACTCTGCCAATTTCATATGCATAAAGAAAAAAAATCAGTCTCCATCATATCAACACAAAACACTACCAAAAACAAAAACAACAGCAAACCAAACCAAACCAAAGAAAAAAGGCACATTAATGCAAAGCAAAACGAAAGGAAAAAACTGCAGAATGTCCAGTTTTGGTCAGCTCAAGAGCTCTCAGCTCTATAACCATTTTCATCATCAAGTTCTTCTGTACTTCCAGGAGAGCCAATGCTTCCTCCCCATGGGGATGCCTGGGGTTCTTTCAGTATAAATAGTATCCCCACCTTCTGGAAATTCTGTCCTAGAAATTTCCTCTTTTCTGTTACCGGTACTCTGTTTGCTTCTTTCTTACTCCTTTGTTTTCTGTCATTTCTTCCTACCATTTTCTGCCTTACTGGTCCATTCACCTGTATGTGTTCGATAAAAGTCTTACGTACTTTTCTCTTAGGATTGATAATTGGGTTAGGGTTAATGTGTTAAGTGCATTTTTGGCTCTAGGGAAGTGAGATATTGGAAGCAAGTTTAGGTAATTTAGATTCATTCTTACATATGTTTTAATGTCCATAGTTATGTTTAAATTTGTGTTCAGGTATGTGTTTTAAATCTCCTGTGCGATAAATTGGACGGAGTGATCAACGCCAGGGGCATGTCCTTAGGTTATAGTCGCGAATGCATTGATGTGTGTACTTAATTTTCTTTTCCTTTTTTTTTCCTGTTGAAGTATTGTGTGTGTATTGTAGTGGTTATAGCCCTGATATGGCTCTACGCGGTCGACTTGGCTTTAGCAACAATCAGAAAGAATAAATAAATGAATGGAATGCCGCACTAAAGAACTGTTCACTGCGTTCCTCTAGTTCTGTTGATTGCATGTCAAAGTCTGTGTTTTTTCTGATATTCCATAATGTTGTCAGTCCATCATTTGTTTTCTGTCTTCCCCTCCATTTCCCTCCCTCAGTAGTTTCCTGGAGGTTTGATTTATCCACAGGCCCTACCAATCTATTGTACTCAAACTTACAGTGACATAAAGATTGATTTATCCACAGGCCCTACATCTGGTTGTAGTCAAACTTACAGTGACATAAAGATTGATTTATCCACAGGCCTACCAATCTATTGTACTCAACTTACAGTGAATAAAGATTGATTTAACCACAGGCCTACCAATCTGGTTGTAGTCAAACTTACAGTGACATAAAGATTGATTTCGCGACAGGCCCTACCAATCTATTGTACTCGAAACTTACAGTGACATAAAGATTGATTTCGCGACAGGCCCTACCAATCTATTGTACTCAAACTTACAGTGACATAAAGATTTAACAGTGACAACTGGTAAAACTCTGAAATCAGTGTCTTTCAGTGCTTGAGAAAACCTGCCAACCTTGCACAGATTTACTCCAGTCACAACATCTGTGCATTAGGCTGTCTAGAAATTTTAGTTAGGGAATGGATAGTGACACAAAAAGCTCTTATTTGTAGACAGATTTGCCTAAAATTTTCCATGTTGAAAAAGAGATATTTTAAACTTTAGTTTAGTGTAATCATAATTTGTGTTGTCATAGAAACAGAAAGGACATAATTTTGTAAACATTCTCATGCTTCAATGCTGACTGATTCACTGTCAAGGTTTTTTTGTTTTTTTTAATCAATACTGTCATTACTCAGCCTAACTGTTCAACTCCTTGTCATGGTTACCGCCCATTAAAAAATTAGAAAAAGTTGCTCTGATGTTTCAACATTTGCAGTGCAAAAAGTTAAAGAGTGTTTACTGAACCTAATCTTATAAATGTACTGTCTGTCCTGTACAAAAACAAAAAAAACTTTTTTCCTTCATATTCAAGACATTCTCCCTGACCTCACTTACTCAGACAAAAGAAATAAGCAGTGTATTTTACCTGATAAGAACTATGGCAATAATAAATCACTCTTGTGTGTATTGTTTGCTCACTGTGCATTAGCTATTTACAGGACACTGAGTGTTGTACACATGGAAACACTGATATCTATCTCTTCCATCTCTCTCTCTCACACTGACACACAGACACAGACATAAACACAGACACATACACAGACAGACACATACACACACCAAAAATTCCACACAAAACAATCTAACATACAAAATTCACTGGCATCGTCGACAAGAATGATTTCGTGGATAAGATGAGGTGGGGACCTGTGCAGAACCGAATGCACCGTTCGTAACAGGGCCGAAAACGCTTCGTTGTGGAAACAGATGACGATGCTGGCTGATGGCAAATCTTCATCATAGGTTTTCTTGTTGCATCTGCACAAATTGAAAAATGCATGCATACATACACATGCTGATGGGCATGACAGTCAGCGGGTAAAACATCAGATCTCTGATTGGAAGATCTGTGTTTGATCCTGCCTGGGTACTTCTCACCTGGTGGATAAAGGGTGGAGAACTTTCTGATCTCCCAGGCCAACATGTGTGCAGACCTGCTAGCGCCTGAACCCCACTTCATATGTAAAAGTATGCAGGACATCAGATATGCACGTTAAAGATCCTTGTAAGTCATTGTCAGTGTCTGGTGGCTACGGAAACATGAAAACATCTAGCATGCACACCCAACAAAGAAGAAATATGCAGACTGTGGAGCAAAATATTGCCTGCACAGTGTAGGCAAAAAACAATGTGCATACATGTTTCGGAGAAAAATCAGAATACTGAACCCCCCCCCCCCCCCCCCCAACAAACCAGAAATACATGTTTATTATCTCACACACACACACACAACACACGCACAGCACACATGCACGCACACACACACACACACACACACACACACACACCACACACACACACACACACACACACACACAACACACTCATGGACAGAGACAGAAACACACACAAAAATATGTATGATACAGACAACACAATCTCTAACTTCAACACAAGCAGAAACACACTTACACAGTATCTCCTTCCTTCACACATGTGAACGCACATACATACGCATGCAGAAGTTTGTATTCTTTTTTCTCTTAACAAATCAGAATACACTGAAGTGGCTCTTCACCTTTTTCTCTTTGCTTTTGATTTCCACAAAGACATGACCATAACTTAACATTACTGATATAATTCTCATCTACACTACAATTCATTAATGCTTGTACTGGTATTACTAAGTATTATCACAGGTAACATTTTTGCTGTTGCTACTACAACTATTTCTGCTACTGCTGATGCTAATGTTGCTTTTAAAAAATTTATTTCATTTTCATTTTTTTCTATTGTCTGTTTAGGTGCTGCTGTTGCTTTTAGACTATTTATTTCATTTTGTTTCTTGCTTTATCTATTTCGTCTTTATTTTTCGGTGCTGCTGTCATGACTGTTTCAGGTGCTACTGTGGCTAACTATAAGTATTGATTTGTATTTGCATTAATTGTACTCGTTTTCTTTGGTTTTGATTGTTATCATAACGAATTTACCATGTCAAATTTGGGCTGCCCTCCCTAGGAAGAGCATGTCTACAGTGAAGCATTACTGATTATAAAAAAAGCAACAACACAGTTTTCCAGTGTATTTTTTGTCTATCCAATAAAAATGGTAGCTTTCCACAAAACTTTGCCAAAGACAACTCCTTTGTTGTCGAGGGATCCTTAACATTCCCTGTGTGCATGCTACACCCAGGACCTCAGGTTATCGTTTCAACTGAAAGCTTAAGACTTAAGTGCTGCTCCTACCACAACTACTACCTTTGCTGCAACTAGCTATGTGAGAAAGCAATATGTGCAATGACATGAATGAAAGTTTTGTGTACTCACAAATAATTCCTGGAGTCAGGAATAGGACGGATGTAGGACAGCTTGTCACTAATGTACTGATTGAATGAATGGGGGATGGAAACCTGTGAACATAGCCATGCACACACACATATGTGAAGTAAGAATCAAGAAATCTGACCCCTTCTGGGGCATGTAGGAGGATCAACAATGCATTAAATGGTATGTAACTTTATTTCATGCATACACACATACAAAAAGATGATCAAACATGCAAACACACACTCACACAAATACACATGCAACAATGCACATACACTGCACCACCAACACACAGAACACACTCACACACGCAGCACACACACACACACACACACACACGCACACACACACAACACACCACACACACTCGCACGCAAATACACACACACACATAAACATAAACAACTTGATATACTCCATGCTCTCTCCCATCCCCCTTCCCCTAAAGAGACATATATATATATATATATACATGTCTATTATCACAGAATGTGAGAATGAATCAGCACTAAAAAAAAACAACAAACAAAAAAACAAAAAAAATTAACGGCAAAGGCGCTAACTCCTATCACTAATTTTAGGATAAAACTGGGACAATACTTCAATGGTGATAAAGGAGGTGCTTTAAAGAATGTTTTTAAAAATGTGTCTGCTTGTCATTTTTTAAGCTTATGACAGCTCATCATTTAAGAGAATGACACCAGCCATTAACTGATTAAATTGAGTGAAACATGTCACATGCAGAATTATGACATCTCTATTTGCATTTGATAATGTGTCAGAAGTGTTCTTTAAATAGAATTCAGGAACTTTTTAGTTTATGTGTACCAAACTCATCCATGGAACTAATTCACTGAAAACATATTTCTTATTTGTATCATTATGATTATATGTTTATTATAGTGGTACGGCATGACACGCATCTGATTCTTGCGTGAAACAGTTGAGGCTTTTGTAAAATGAAGTGTTGTACAAGCAGTCACTGTTATTTTTTTAATCCACTCATTGAAGACTTTTTAGTGTCTGTGCAAGCAAAGGCTGAGATAAAAAACAACAACAACAAAAAAAACACTTTATTTTTTACAACCAGGGCAAAGTTGTGTGATTAGAGGAAAACTCTAGACCCCTGAGACTATGTCTCTGATGAAGCGAGACAAATTGTGGGCTTGAAATTCAAACCATGATCCTGAAAGGTAATTAATCTCAGTCACACTTACAAATTACATAGTCATGCTCTCTTTTTCATCATCTGGCTTAAACTCCGTACTAAATATAATTCAGAACACACCAGTAGACAACTGAGTGTGTCTGTCACTAAGTATGTATGCACACACACAAACACACATGCATACATGTGCGTGCGCATGCACACACACACACACACACACGCAAATTGTCCACTCGGTTACACCTGTCTCAGACTCTCTCAGTCTCTCTGGTCTGGAGATGTAAACCTCTTGGGCTGACCCTCAAGGATTCCCTTCACCTGGAGACAGGATCTAGGCACAGCCTTAAGAGGAAAGTTGGATCCAAAACCCCGATAAACATCCTAGTGGTTAACATGAAATGTTGTGAGCAACATCTGAACTCCACCAGCAAGGTGAAAAATAATCACTGTGTAAGGTCACCAATTTTTTCTGCCTGCAGGTACAAACTGCTGCTATAATGAACACATACATATACTTATATCCTTTGAATTTAAATGAAAGCTGATGCCACTGTACTATTACAGTAAGCGTAAAGTACAGCCCTGTCATGCAGTCTCAATCCTAGATGGAACTCCACAGCATTAAGAACATCATGCTCGTTGTCATCATCATAAAGCATTGTAAAAACTGTCCCAGCTTCTGTGGCCATTAAATTGACGCACACAGAGAATGGGACAGAAAAAAATCTGGTCTCATAAGGAGACTGAAACATCAGCTTGCCCTACAGTGTACAGATATTTTGTTCCAACAAAACCATGATGGCTGAGTCTACATCCTTTAAAAAGAACAACCAAACAAATCAACAAAAAAACCCCAAACCATCAGGACTTGATATAAAGCAAGGACAACGGTGGACTGTCACAACAATGACAGCAGATTTTAACTGTTGTCAAAAGTTCCTGAGAAAGTTCTGTTCACACACCTTCCTCAAAAAGTGATGACTTTTGGCCCCGTTTTTCTCCATGTCATTTTGCCTCTGGTGCCATTCACCTTTTAAACTTTAGGCATTCATGATTCAGCAATGATCCACACCTCTGATTCACATTTGGCATATCACACACACACACACACACACACACACACACACACACACACACACACACACACACAACATGCCACACACACACACACGCGCACACACACACACACACACACACACACCACACACACACACACACACACACACACCCACACACACCACCACACACATCTAGAAACAGGAATGAAAATCTTGCTAACATATTTTGGTCACAGACACAAAAAACAGACAGAAATACAGACAGACACCTTAGTCTAGTTGATAAGATATAATCTAAAACCTAACCAAACCAAACCAAATCCCACTCCCAAAAATCAACTATTCCCCAGAACCCTATCATACCTTCATCAAATTTCCGTTGATCGTCAGGTGTCTTGATCTTGTTCAACTCTGCCAAGTACTGGCTGCTGTACATCCGCGGCTCTCCACGCACCCGTAAATCACCATTCTGTGTCTCCACCTCAAAGTTTTGGACCTCATCATCATGTCTGTGTTTGAAACGTCGCTTTCCTGTCCTGCCTTGGCCAAAACCAAAGGATGTCCAATACAAAATGATCCAGTAGCCAAAACAGACTGTCACCAGGATGACGGAAATGCGTTTGAACTTTAAACGAGGCATGACTCTTGATGCTGACATGCAGAGACTGATAGGATGTAAAGGTCAGGATCAGCAGATGATTTCTTCCAGGTGTATTCTACTCAAGATGTGATCACTGGCATCTTTGCTGGGGTCTCTGTTGCTGGACAACCTGAAATTTTTTAATGGAAAAACAGTTGAGACATCTGTTGTAGTTTTCAAAACTAATTATTTATCATTTCTATTAAGGGATGTTTAGTGATACAAATAATTTGATGTTGTTTTCAGAATAAGAGAGAACTTAAAATTCACACACACACACACACACACACACGCATGCATGCACGCACACACACACACTATGTGTATACAAGAATTCATGTATTCATGAAAAAATTTCATACTGCAATTATGTTGAGAACATGACTCGCATGGTATGCAGTGCCTCAGGCCATTTTCCCATCTCGTAAGTCCCCAGCAGTTTTTAGAACGGACTGAGTTCATACACTTCAAATAAGCCGATTTCCCATGGCAGATTCGGAGTTTGTTCAAGAGGGATTCATTGCACTCTAACAATTCTATACATGTACTGAAATTCCCCTGAAAATTGCCAGCAATCATCTAGAAGACTCCCTGAACCTGTGCAAAACCCTACACACTGGCAATGGGGGTGGGGGGGGGGGGGAGAAGGTACCTATGAAACACTAAACTGGCACCACCAGAATGATGGAAGCATTAACCCCTTGACTCCCTCACCTTATCCAATAGCATCCTGCACTGTAGACATAATGCTAGCAAATAAAAGATTTAACCCTTTGATTCCCTCATCCTCTCCACCAGCTTCCCGCAGTTTTTAATGTTGCTGGCTGGGACAAAATTGGAGATATCAGGTCTTGAGTCCTGACAGTTCTATCAAAAGAACCAAGTAGCCCACAAAATGTTGCCTAGGAACTTACTTTTCTTCTGTCTTATCCATTGTCAGCTGTCATTTGAAACTAGTAATTCACCCATTCAAGTTAACAGGTGAAGACTTGGAACTTCTGGAAAATGAGTTATTGTTATTGTTGTTTAAAACCCAGCTGACTGTGCAGAACCAGAACCATATCAGAGCTATGACATCTCAAAATGTAAATGATATCCCCCTGGAAAAAAAAAAGAACACCTGGAAAAGAAAATTACTAACATACATATATATGATATAAATATTATACATTCACACACATATTTTAAGGATACGCCCCTGGTGTTGACCACTCCATCCAATTTGTCACCAGGAGATTTACAAAATCAAATCTGAATATAAATATATATATAAACAAAAAACATTACCAAGGACACTAAAACATGTATAAAAATGGGCCTGAATTACCTAAGTAAACTGCTTCTGCACATCACATTTCCTTATAGCCAAAAATATCAATCCAAAGAGAAAGTATACATGTATAGGACTTTATACAACACATACGAGTGAAATGCCTTGAATGTGATATAGAACCAATACTGTTGTACGGATGTGAGGCGTGGACAAAGCCAGAACAAGATTGAGGCAGCCGAGATGTGGTTTCTAAGAAGAATTTGAGAGTTCCATGGACAGCAAAGAAAACAAATGAGTCTTGATGGAGGCAGACACAAGTAGATCACTCATAAGGAAGATTAGGAAAAGACAGGCAACATTTATAGGCCATTTAATGAGGAAGGGGGATTTGGAGCACTTGGTCACAACGGGAAAGCTGGAGGGAAAGAGAGCACCGGGTAGATCCAGGGAGAAAATGCTGGACGGACTTGCAGAGTGGCTGGGGACAAGGGGGGTGGGAGAGATGCTAGGGGCAACGAGAGATAGAGACAGATAGAAGTCCATGATCACCAACGCCATGCGGCAGGGCACCTGATGATGATGATGATACAAGTGAACGGACCAGCAAAGCAGAAAATGATAGGAAGAAATGACAGAAAGCAGAGGAACAGGCAGAAACACACAGAATGACAGAAAAGAAAAATTTCCAGCACAGAATTTCCAGAAGAAGGGGATACTATTTGTACTGAAAGAGTCCTTGGCATCCTCCAGAGGATGGTAAACGAGTATATCTGCCACTGTCTAGTATTGTTGCTTAATCACTCACTCTCTAAATTTGAACATTTCTTATAGCAACACTGGGCTGGACTGACAACAACATGGTTGAATTCAAAATGTTCTATGAGGTGGGCATGACAGTGCATATGTCCTGTAGGCTTTGATAACATTATTCATTACTCATTCATCATTCATGTCTCTGTTTTTGTTTACTTTAAAAACTAGAAGGTCATATTGTTTGGAACTTTTGCATACAATGTGTATCTGAAAACACTAATTATTATTATATAACATTAACATGTTTTTGTTACTATTCTCCATACTTATTTGGACTCTCTATCACCTATGCACTACACATACTCAGACAGACATTTTAGTGGAGTAAGGAGAACTCAAGCTGTTTGGTGAGCTGACTTCATTCCACTATGTTGTTGTACAGATTGTATCTTTGGTAGGCGTGTGTAAGTGCTGGGTGTTTTCATGCTTCCATCAGCCAGCGACTGACATGACTTACAGGATTTTTAACATGCATATTTGGTATTCTGCATACACAACTGGGGTTTGGGCACTGCCAGGTGTGCACACATTTTGACCTGGGAGATCAGAAAAATCTCCAACCTTTATCCACCAGGTAGAAGTGACCAAGATGATCAAACACAAGACCTGAATAGAAGTCTGACATTTGAGCCTGTGTCAGAAAGTGACTTCAGTGAACCCTTGACCTTTTATATGCCACAAAAAGTTTCTGCAGCAAGGAACAATTATTTATCAAAACTACCATTCTATACAGGAAAGATTCAAAATACACATAAGATAAAACTGTTTTCATACTGATTGATAATAAAAAGTTGTGAAACAGAAACTGCATTTGTTGTGTACTTTCTGTTGTGTGAGAATGGGACATTGGAGTGTGTTAGAAAACATTTTTTTTTTACCCAAATGACTACCGTGCCAGTCATAATGACCTCTTGTACAGTGCCGCCATCCCCACCCCCCCTACACATTGGTCTAACTGCCATATATATATGTGACTAAATACACTGTGTAACTGCTAATACACACTGTGCTACAGGCACACACATACATAATACATATTGTTTAGCTGCTACATATATACACACACTGCACAATGGCCACATACACACATGTCACACACACACACATTGTGTAACTGTAACTATCACATGTATACACAGACTGAATCATACACTGATACAGATAGTGTCAAACACACACACACACACACACACACACATGAAATCAGTAACTGCTGAAATCACTGACTCATGTCTACTCATTACAACCACCACCTGCATCTTAGTCCTATCAAGGACTTGTAGGGTAAATAAATCAATGTGCCCTTAGTTCTATTCTTCACACTTACTGCACTATCAACTACACACATGTAGGCTACACAAAAGTTGTGAGCCATGTATGATCATGACACAGTTGACAGCAACACACTCACTCAATGTGTCAATCAGTCAAGCACATATTCACACACTCAGCGACACATTTATTGTGTCAATCAGTTGAGCATATGTTCACACACTCAGCAACACATTTACTGTGTCAATCACCGAATCAGTCGTGCATATGTTCACACACTCATGACACATGAGGCTTTATATTTAATAACGTGTGATTCAATGTTTGTTGGTTTTCAAAATGTTAGTACCATCCCGCCTGTGTCAATCTCAGCTTTGTAGGCCAAAATTATAATCTAACGACTAATGTTGTGCCATTTCTCATTCTGATTTACAAGCACCAATCTGTGTCCACGTGTCAAATAATAAGGGTATAGATTTCGTTGGTAATTAAGCTAATGAACCTAATTACAAACGGAATCACTTCGCTTCAAGTGTTGTCACATGAAACTCGTAAGAAATTGGCCTACGATCGTAACTAACAGAACATTTATGGTTTGCACTTAACGATCAACTCATCAACGATCAACTTCAAGTCTATTCATAATTCAATAATGAATAAATGATGAATAATCCGTTCACACTGAACCTGTCAAATACATGTGAAAAATTTCAGACTGTACGATCACACAACACAAGCACCGACACCATGCACACAAATTATACGACAGCATCACGACACATACCTGAAACTAGATAATCATTGCGGAACACTGAAGTTCAGCCAAGCGGAACCAAACACTGGCACACCACGATGCCCAATACGATAAAACTTTCGTCTGCTCCCTTCCGGTATCCGATGCTAATATTTTGGCAAGATTGAAGCATGAAGAAATGAGCAATCGGTGATAATATGATCATTAACAAAGGAGAAAAATACAGAGAGAACTGTAACGTCAAAAATCAAATCGAAAGAAAACTTAACAGTTTGTTTATTTCGCTTGAAAGATTCACATCTCCAAAACTGATTTATCGACCTTGAATCAAGGGAGACAACTAGTAATTACTGATCACATGACCGGAAACAGGTCCCAGGCGGAAATTTTGAATGTTTCTGCGTTGCTGAGCAAGATTCAAATTGGTTTGTGAAATTTTCACCTTCATATACTAGGTAAATTCTGTTTTGAATATGATGTGATACCCCCATAACTGTCTCACAGTTTTAGATGAAACGTACCACGTTTTCATACGTAATTTTGTCCAATAGTCCGTTATCCGTGACTCGACGGGGGGGAGGGGGGTGCGTTTCCTTTTTTTTTCTTTGTTTTTGTAATTTTTGTATTCAAGAACAAGTAAAACTGAAAGTCATAACTAAAGAAACACGTGATTGAGCGAAATGCACACAGTCTTACACACAATGATGATATCATGAAATCTGAAGTCTGACGTCGTCCCTCCCTCTCCCACTTGTCTTGCACACACAGTGACACACGTCTACTTGTACACACACTGTGACACACTGATCAATACACACACCGCACACTGGCACACGCACACACACACACACACACACACACACACACACACACACACACACACACACACACACACACACACACACACACACACACACACACACACACACACACTCACACACTAACACAATCACACACACACACACACACACACACACACACACACACACATACATTAAAACACACACACACACACACACACATACACACACACAAACACAGAGTCAGTATGACTGACACACAGATGCAAGACCTATCTAAAGATACAAATGCAAGCAGCAAGATACACAAGAACTGTGAAAGTTTGTTGCACACTTGATCAAGTAGTGATTCCCCTCGAGCCTACTCTGAAAAACACCGTCTCAATGTCGGGGTGTCTTGTACTAGTTATATGCACCTCCCTAACACATCATTTGTAGAACTGTGATAAATGCGATATTGTTTTACTTTTAGCTGTTTTCTTCCAGAGATCAGCAAAATTTGGTGGACTGTCACTAGTGTCAGTCAGTGCTCACACTTTAGTATAACCTACTTCTGAAATAGAAAAGACAACAAAACAAAGCAAAAAACCAACAACAACCAACCCAAAGAGAACTCAAACCCCAACCCGTTGCCCCCCTGATAAAAAGAAGGAATAAAGCTTCTTTTCTAAACAGATTTTGGGAGAGGTCTACACACAATGTGACACATAACCGCACATAATAAAAGGTGGGGTTCTGTACATCATCGGGGAAGGTACAGCAACACGAGATGGACCTATCATAACTAGTGACATCTGAACTACCATCTTCCCCAACAACCTTCCATAATTTACAGTGATGCATCCAGGTGTTGGGATCAGGTCATAGTCATTAAAACTACTGTAAAAATATCCAGTTATAATATATGCTATCTCCTACCCAGAACAGGCATCTGATTGGGGTGATGCTGTCCTGGTGGACAGATGACTTATTGATCATAGATCATTTAGATGTCCTATCATATTTATACTAAATTATAGTTTACTTAAAATGTGTTGCACTTTGAATTCCAAATTTACATTTTGGTCGGTATTTATCATGCGTCAGTTTATTGTATTGTATTGTATTGTATTGTATTGTTTTGATTGTGTGTGTGTGTGTGTGTGTGTGTGTGTGTGTGTGTGTGTGTGTGTGTGTGTGTGTGTGTGTGTGTGTGTGTGTGTTTCCCTTTTCATTTCTGTTTGGATTCTTCAATGACTTGGCCATAAAACTGACTGATAAGCATCATAATGATCACACATGCATGCGTGCACACACACACACACACACACACACACACACACACACACACACACACACACACACACACACACACACACACACACACACACATTTTTATATATTATATAAATTAATTTAATGAGTGTTGTGAATAACATCTAAACACCACCACCAAGGCAACAAACAATCAGTACTGTGTAAGGCACAGATTTTTCTTGCTACTACAAATTACTGCTACACCATACACATGTCTGTTTCCTTGAATTTTGTTGTAATTGGTCTCCAGCGTACGCTGACCTGGGAGATTAGAAAAATCCTCCTCCATCCTTTACCGACCACAGACGAGGCATTACCTAATTAAGCAGTTTTGAATTCAGACTTTCTGATTGGAAGTCTGATATCCTATTCCCAACAATTTGGTTTTCATGGCTGTTGTGGAGAAACTTGGAATAAGCTTAGTAATATTTCTAAAAAAATGACTGTTACAGAAGTATTTGACGACAGCTGGAAGCATTGTGGCAAAGGATGACGCAGTCACTGACTATTAAGGATGTTCTGGTGCATTGCCAGGCTGGCATGCAGTGTCATGGCAAGCTTATCAAGGTCCTCAAGAAAATCTACGACTCGGTTAGTTCATATTAGTATATGTGAGTGTGTGTGTGTGTGTGTGTGTGTGTGTGTGTGTGTGTGTGTGTGTGTGTGTGTGTGTGTGTGTGTGTGTGTGTGTGTGTGTGTGTGTGTGTCTGTGTGTGTCTGTGTCTGTGTGTGTGTGTGTGTGCCTGTGTGTCTGTGTGTGTGTGCCTGTGTGTGTGTATGTATATGTACCTCAGTGTGTGTATGTGTACCTCAGTGTGTGTGTGTATGTGTGTGTATGTGTGTGTATGTGTGTGTGTGTGTTATGTGTGTCTCTGTTTGTTGTGTGTGTGTGTATGTTTGTGTGTGTGCCTTTGTGTGTGTGTGTGTGTGTGTTGTGTGTGTGTGTGTGTGTGTGTGTTGTATGTGTGTGTATCATTGTGTGTGTATCATTGTATGTGTGTGTGTCTGTGTGTGTGTATATGTATGTTTGTGTGTGTATGCATGTGTGTGTGTGCATATGCATGTGTGTGTACATGTGTGTGTGCATATGTGTGTGTGTGTGTGTGTGTGTGTGTGTGTGTGTGTGTGGTGTGTGTGTGTGTGTGTGTTGTGTGTGTGAGGGAGGTGGGTGTAGTGCCAGGCAGGCATGCAGTCACAGCAAGCTCATCAAGAAAGTCTACAACCTGATCAGTTCACTTTTGTTTTCACTGACTCTATCCGACAGCAGAACACATCCTTCAGGACAGCGAAAGCTATTGATCACTGAAGAAGGTGATCTGAGTCTGTAGGAGAAGCCGTACAGGTCTGCGGATGTGTTACAGAAGACGACCTATTTCATCCTTGAGACTGAACCCCAAGTGTGATGGTGAATGAGAACTGCATCTGTTGTTACATATATGGACAAGACATAATAAACAATTACTGCGATACTGGAAGGATGTTCATGAGCTTGCTTTGTGACTTTGTCAAGGATGTTGGTACACTGTAAGTGTAACTTTTTTTAAAAGGGGTGAGGAGTGGGGGTCTGAAAACGCTAAGGGCAAGACAGAAGAACAACCAGAAACAAGCATTAAAAATCCTGGCTCCACCAAGACAGTGTTCCTCACAGAACTACCAATCGAAAGACCTGAATGCAATCTCAGGAAATATCCAGCTTTCAAATACGATAATAATATATGATGAAAAATATGTATGAGGAATAAAACTGATTCATGTCACAGACAAATGAGTTAATAGATAGTAACTCCCTTTTTTATTGGCAGTGTTATTACTGATTCAAACTAATTCCAAGTCTTTGAGAAACAGAAATGAGAAACACAGTGAAAATAGAATGAGAATGTGTATTTAATTAACAAAAGAAGACAGGCACAATTTTCAACTAGCTGGCCTTTGTCAAAGATACAGAGAAGACAAGAAAGAAAGAAATGTACAAAAGTTAGGACAAAAAGAACAAAAGAATTTTTGTTTTAGGTTTCTCTAGGTCAATGAAACATCAGGAAACCTTTGTTGTTTTTGTCCTAAGTTTTGCATATTTGGTTCTTTGTTAGCTTTGTTGTCTTCTCTGTACCCTTGGTAGTTGCCAGATGGTGAAACTTTGCACCTGTCTTGTTTTGTCAATTGAATATACATTCTCATTCTATTTTTGTGTGTTCATGATGTCTACTTCTCACATATCTATTGAGTTTTTTGATGTCATATAATGATATATACATTTCTTTTTAATGATGTTTCATCTGTCATTCAAACTGTGATCTTTGTTTTCTAACAGATGGGTGTGGAGGAGTTTTGGAATGAGTTTGAGCAGCTCATCAAGTTTCCCATGGTGGTGTACAACCGCGAGCCTACGGTGGAGCGCACCATCGACTTCATCGCTAAATTTGTCACTTCCCTGTCCACCCCAAAGCCTGTCACCGATGGCAACAGTCATGAGGATCAAGAGGACAGTAACAACCCCCTGTTGCAGAAACTCTTTGACTTCTTGTTGCAGGTATGACCTGGGGTATCACAGCTTGATTTAGGTTTAGCGTGCAAAAAGCGTCTTCGCACTCGGAGTAAATTATGTATGCACTGATGCTACTAACGCCATGCGATTCAATTGAATTGAAGTTAATTTGAAGTAAATGCTAAATACTTCATTAAATCCAAAAAAGAAATGAAATACATTTGCTATCTAGTACTAGCTACAATTTTAAAGCACATAAAAGTATAATACACTAAAATGTGCAACACACACACACACATTCTTATTTGTGAGGTAACTTGACCAAGTTCAGCACAGAGCTGCTTTTTGTTTTATCCAGCTTCACTTTTAGTGCACATAATCGCAGGCCCCATAGAAGGAGTTTTTAGTATTGTGCAAGAATATGGCTACTGTGCCGCTTGTCTTTCATACAACAGTCACAGTCTCGCCTTTTGCCCAGTCTTACTGCACTCATTCTCAACATTATTTCAAAGTTTCTATTTTTTGTTGACCTGTAATGGATGAGATCACTCATGATCAGGTATAACTGTCATAATCTGTGTGGAACACTAAACGTAGGGTAAAAAGGATAATGTATTCAACACCATATTTCTTCAAAAAAGTTAGGGAATTTGAGGCATGTTTTTTATTCATGGCAAAATCAGGAAAACTAGTACATTTGGATTAGAGCCTACTAAAATTATTTCTGATTTGCTGTTGGTAAAACTAAAACTAGTTTAGAGTTTGATCTAGTCTACTGAGTGGTGAATTTGAAAAAAGCAGTTCACCTGTATTAGAAATTTAATAGATTAATCGTTGTCTTTTATCTAAAAAAATTTTGTTGATGTAAAATTTGTTGTTTGGATTGTTCTCATTATTCGTTTTGTTTTGTTGCCATTGATGTTTAAATATTTCTTCACTTATCTAGTTGTTTCTTTTTCAGAAAATTATATTTGACTGCAGGTAATGCTATGTGCTTTTATCTGGTTGTATTCTGAACAGATAGTAGGTTACTGTGTTGTGAATAGACAGTTCAGTAGAAGGTTAATGTGTTGTGAATAGACAGTCCAGAAGTAGGTTAATGTGTTGTGAATAGTTCAGTAGTAGGTTACTGTGTTGTGAATAGACAGTTCAGTAGTAGGTTAATGTATTGTGAATAGACAGTCCAGAAGTAGGTTAATGTGTTGTGAATAGACAGTCCAGAAGTAGGTTAATGTGTTGTGAATAGACAGTTCAGTAGTAGGTTAATGTGTTGTGAATAGACAATTCAGTAGTAGGTTAATGTGTTGTGAATAGACAGTTCAGTAGTAGGTTAATGTGTTGTGAATAGACAGTTCAGTAGTAGGTTAATGTGTTGTGAATAGACAGTCCAGAAGTAGGTTAATGTGTTGTGAATAAACAGTTCAGTAGTAGGTTAATGTGTTGTGAATAGACAGTTCAGTAGTAGGTAGTTAATGTTAGTTTGTGTGAATAGACAGTTCAGTAGTAGGTTAATGTGTTGTGAATAACAGTTCAGTAGTAGGTTAATGTGTTGTGAATAGACAGTCCAGAAGTAGGTTAATGTGTTGTGAATAGACAGTTCAGTAGTAGGTTAATGTGTTGTGAATAGTTCAGTAGTAAGTTAATGTGTTGTGAATAGTTCAGTAGTAGGTTAATGTGTTGTGAATAGACAGTTCAGTAGTAGGTTAATGTGTTGTGAATAGACAGTTCAGTAGTAGGTTAATAATGTGTTGTGAATAGACAGTTCAGCAAATGAATGATTACACTAATTGTGTCACTTTACAGCATCACAATGCTAAAGACAGGGCAGTGAGGTTCCGAGCTTGTCAGCTGGTGACCAAGTTGCTAGGCAACCTGGGAGAGGAAGCCACCATTGACGACATGCTGTATGAGCGCGTGTTCCACTGCATGCTTGAACGACTGCGTGACAAGGCGGCCATGGTGCGTGTCCATGCCGTGCTGGCGTTGGTGAGACTGCAGGACCCTACTGACGATACCTGTCCTGTTATTAAAGGTGAGTTGGAGTGGAGCAGTGGCCAAGTGGTTACAGACACCTGCCTAGACTGCTAGAGTGCCGAAAGTTCCCAGTTTGAATCATGGAGTGGACAGGGATGTTTCTTCATCCGCTTTCCATGAATCTCTTAGATGAGTATTTTTTGTGTGTGCAGTGTTTCTGGGCTGCAGTGCACATGTTTTGTTGAATATGTAAGTGAGCGTTTTCATGCTGGCCTTTTTTTCCTCTTTTGTTTGTTTGTTTGGGTTTTGTTATCATTGGTTTTTGTTTTTATCTTTGATACTTCGTATTAGTGGAATGCACACATAGAGTTTTCATGTTTCTGTAAACCACCAAACACCAACAAATTCTCCAGTTCTCTCAAACTTCTGTCATTTTTGTCATTGTATAAGATTGTTTACAGATCAAAAATTGTCCAGTGATTTTTGAACAAAGTCAGAAGAAATTGATTTGATCATTGACTGTGAAACTGAATTTAATATTTTATTTGACATAACCTTTTCTCATTTATGATGCTTCATGTGGCCTAATAGTAGGATGGATGATAAATACAGTATAACAGTATTTTTGTTAAAGTGTCGAAATTAATGTGAAGGCGTTTCACATTGGAGAGGAAGATTGATGGAGCATACACACGAATGCTGCGTGCAGCCCTGAACAAATCCTGGAGAGAACATCCAACTAACAAAGAGTTATATGGTAAGATCCCACCAATCAGTAAATCAATCGTCAACAAAGACTGCGCTTCGCGGGACACTGCTGGTGTAGCAAAGAAGAACTGGTGGGGGATGTCCTACTATAGAGACCCAGCCACAGCAAACAAAGACCAGGATGTCCAAAGAAGACCTTCATCGACCAACTGATGGATGATACGGGCTGTCAGTATGATGAACTACCTACTGCAATGTCTGACAGAGAAGGATGGAAGAAACATGGATAGCCAAGCAAGATCAACATGATGATGATGATGATGTTTCACATTTGACAGTGCAAAATGTTAAAGGGATCATGTAAAAATTTGTGAAGTTATGATAGTTAGGTGGAATTTTATTTTACCTTTCTTAATTCTGTTATGCTTTGCTTTGCTATATTTTGTTTTAAAGGCAAAGAAAGTTAGGGCAAACTATTATTTTCTTTGTCTACAGCCTACCTGTTTCTCATGACCTCTGACCCTAACCCCGAGGTGAGGAAGACCATCGTGTCTCACATCGCCCCATGCCGCAAGACCTTGCCGGCCATTTTGGAGCGCACGCGGGATGTGAAGGACACGGTGAGACAGGCAGCGTTCACGGTGGTGGCGGACAAGATCCCCATGAAGGCCCTGAGCATCAGTCAGCGTGTGCAACTTCTGCAGCAAGGGCTGAACGACAGAACTGGTCAGTAGATGGAAGGAGGCAATGGTGACGTTGAGTCCAAAATTAGGAAAAGAAAAAAAAACAAAAAAACAAAACAAAACAAACCAAAAAAAAAGCCCCACCCAACTCAAGATTGTCAAACCATTTTACCAGTCTCCAGTTAAATAAAAAGTTAAATACAAAAACAATTTACAGAAAATTCAGATTTTGTACTTCTCAGTCACAATAACCTTGGAAAAAGCACCAGATGATACAAAACATAATGTGAAGTGGGGACAGTTATAAACTATTTCACATACATATCATGCTGATTTAAGTCACTTTTTTGGTCTGTTTGATCTTAACCCTTTTACTCCCACACCCTGTCTCTCAGCATCTTGCATTGTCAACCATGCTAGCAAAGCAAAAACTTAACCCTTTGACTCCTTCACCCTACGAAGCTGGGTGGTGATAGGGTGACAGAATCAAAAGGTTCAGTTTTTGCGCTTGGTGGATAAGGTACGGGAGTCAAAGGGTTAATGTTAGTGCCATGAATTTCAAATTTATGTGCTTGTGACTTCTAAAATGGTCCACACCTTTGACCAACATTTGGTTTAAGTCCAACCAGGAACATTTCATAAAATCTTGCTGACACATTTGTGTCACACACACACACGCACGCACGCACGCACGCACGCACGCACGCACGCACGCACGCACGCACGCACGACACGCACGCACACACACACACACCACACAACACACACCACAGACACATGCACACCCACACTCGCACACACACACACACACAACAAACACACACACACACACAGACTGACACAGACAGACAGACACACACACACACACACACACACACACACACACACACACACACACACACACACACACACACACACACACACGACGAACAGACAGACGCACCACACACACAACACAGACAGACACACAGACACAAAACACAACACACACAACAACACAGACAACAACACAACACACACACACACACACACACACACACACACACACACACACACACAAAACACACACACACACAACACTACGTCTCTCCAATTAATATAAAACCATCTCCAAATATAAGAGAAGTGCATGTTGGAATGTTGAGATTCCCATAAAGGCTCTGAGCGTCAGTCAGTGTATTCAACTCAACGAAAACTGATTGAGGTGGTAGAAATCTCATCTTTACTTATGAAAGTGGTGCTTGTCTCCAACCTTGCTGCTATACCTTCCCCAACCCTGAACAGGCTCAGGTACCCAGCCACAGCTGGGCAGACTGGAGGCTGCCTGCATCAAGTTTTCTCGGTCAGATTCGATCTGGTGCAGATGTTCGGTGTGCCTGTGCACACGGAAGGGGTTTGGACACTCACAGGTCTACATACATGTTAACTCTGGAGGTCTGGAAAATGTCCACCCCTTATCCACCACATGACAGGTATTCACAAGACTGAACCCCAAACTTTCCGATTGGAAGTCTGTCATCTTGGCCACCTGACTACTGTGCCTATTATCGTGGACTAAGAGTGGTGTGTATTATGTTTTTACAGAGAGTGTGAAGAACGTGTGCGGGAACAAGGTGCTGCAGGGCTGGTTGCGTAGTTTTGAGGGCAACGTGTTGGACTTGTTGCACAGTCTGGACGTGGAGAACTCCACCGATGTCTGCCAGCAGATGCTGAAGCACCTCTTCAACGACGCTCCCATCGCTGACCTCATTGCCAACTTTAACCTGCTGGATGACAAGTGAGTTGTAAAAGAACGTGTTCTGACAAGTGGTTAGGACATCACACTGCCTATCGGAGTTTGAGCCTGTCTTGGTAGCTTCTGGTGGATAAATGGTGGATTTTTTTTTCTTATTTCTTAGATCAGTGTATATGCTGACCAGCCAGTGCCTGATCCTCCTTTGTGTACATCAGCATGCAGAACGATAGATACACATTATAAAGATCAATATAAAGATCTAGTAAGGCCCTGTCAAGATCACTTGTTTATGGAGACATAAAAACGCTCGGCAAACGCACACACCAAAGATGGAGTATGCAGACTGTGCAGCATGCAAGATAATGCCTGCACAGTGTGGGTGAAGCAACATATATAGAGGTAGTTTAAAAACATTGCTCAGAACAACAGATAGCAAAGTTTAAAAAAAAACTCAGACCCCCCCCCCCAAGACACACAAAAGAACAAAATTGGGCTGGTTAAAAAAAAAAAAACAAGCTCCCCCCCCCCCCCCCCCCAGACACACAAAAGAATGCAATGGGCCTGGTTGGAGTATGTTGTGTGACTGTGTGCCAGAGTTTGTCATGTCCCCCCCCCCCCCCCCCCCAGACACACAAAAGAACGCAATGGGCCTGGTTGGAGTATGTTGTGTGACTGTGTGCCAGAGTTTGTCATGTCTCCCCCCCCCCCCCCCCCCCACAAACACACAAAAGAACGCAATTGGCCTGGTTGGAGTATGTTGTGTGACTGTGTGCCAGCGTTTGTCATGTCCCCCCCCCCCCCCCCCCCCACAGACACACAAAAGAACACAATGGGCCTGGTTGGAGTATGTTGTGTGACTGTGTGCCAGTGTTTGTCATGTCGCCATCTTGCCGGTCTGTACGTAACTGAAGACTGGATCCAAATGGGTCATACAGCACATAGACAGCGTTACTTTGGCTTGGTAAAATGGCTGCTGTGTGCCATCAGGAGATGGGAGGTGATTGTCTAGACAGTGGTGAGGTATTGGTGGTTTGGGTCTCATCCAGCTCCCTGGGGTGTTTGTTGTTAACACTAAAAAATAACAACAACAACATCAACAAAACCCAACCTCCAACTTTCAAAATTTCTTCACTGTAGTTGGAGCATGAAGTGCCATCCATGTTTCTCCTGCCTGAGATTCTTCAGCTGGTCTTCCTTCCAGAAACATGCAAACACAAAATGAGGACGTGTATTAAAAGGAAACAAACGAGACAGTCTTGATAGAGGCAGACACAAGAAGATGATTGATAAGGAACATTAGGAAAAGGCAGGCAACATTATAGGCTATTTTATGAGGAAAGGGGAATAAGAGCACCTGGTCACAACAGGAAAGCTGGAGGGAAAGAGAGCACCAGGTAGTCCCAGGGAGAAAATATTGGACGGACTTGCAGAGTGGCTGAAGACAGAGAGGGTGGCTGAAGACAGAGAGGTGGAAGATGTGCTTGTGGCAACAAGGGATAAATACAAATGGAGGGCCATGATCGCCAACGCCATGTGGCAGGGAACATGATGATGATGATGATGATTACACAAAACAAGACAGGTGCACATTTTTGACCAACTGACCTTTGTCAAGCTTGCACAAAGGACAACAAAGAACGCATACACAAAACTTGGTGGGGGGGAGGGAAAAAACCAGCAAGACTTCCCTGATGTTTCATAGAGCTAATAACAGTGATGTTGATGTGACAGGTGTGTCATACCTGAAGAAAAACTGACGTGTGAGAGTGCCATGTACTGGCGGGAGCTGTGCAGTCATGTGCACAAGGCAGGGACGGACTTTGAGCAACACCTGGACATGGTGCTACCTGCCACCCTTCACTTCTGTGATTACCTGGACAGGTAGGTATATTAACCTTTTGACTCCTGCAACCTGTCCACCAACATCCTGCGTTGCTAGCAAAACAAAAACTAACCCTTTGACTCCCTCACCCTATCCTCCACTTCTGCAGAAAGCTGGTGGATAGGAGAGGGAGTCACAGGGTTGTTTTTGCTGTTGGTGGATAGGGTACAGGAGTCAAAGGGTTAATATTGAAACAGTATAAAATTTCAAGCCTTGCATATCATTATTGGATGGATCTTTACCACCTTACCATTCAGATCGCCTCTGTGCATATCAAGCTTCATGTCCTCTGTGATGTCAGAACAAAAGCTTCGATGATAGCAAAACAGAAACATTAAATCAGCTGATGTGTGTGCTTTCAGTTTCATCTGCTGTTTTTTTTTATCTCACTACCAGCTGATCAGAAGGGCTTTTCCACCCTTTTGTACTTCAAGTCACTTTATGACTAGTTTACCCATGTCTTTGATTGTCATCTTGTTTTTATCCACAAATATGCACTTCCACTTCTTACTACTGTTGATGTGGTGGCATGTATTATGTGTGTGTGTGTGTGCGTGTGTGTATGTGTGTGTGTGTGTGTGTGTGTGTGTGTGTGTGTGTGTGTGTGTGTGTGTGTGTGTGTGTGTGTGTGGTGTGTGTGTGTGAGAGAGAGAGAGAGAGAGAGAGACTGTAAAAGAGAATTCTAACAGAAAACAATGTTTCAATGTCTGTATATGTGCCTCTGTGTGAGTGTGTTGTGTGTGTGTGTGTGTGTGTGTGTGTGTGCATGTGTGTGTGTGTGAAAACATGTTTTATATGTCTGTATATGTGCCTCTGTGTGTGTGTGTGTGTGTGAGAGAGAGAGAGAGAGCGAGAGAGAGAGACAGAAAGAGAGAGAGAGAGTTAAAAGAATTCTGACACAGAAAACAATGTTTTATATGTCTGTATAAGTGCCTGTGTGTGTGTGTGTGTGTGTGTTGTGTGTGTGTGTGTGTTGTGTGTGTGTGTGGTGTGGTGTGCGCGTGTTTGTAGGTGTGTGTGTGTGAGGGTGAGGGAGAGAAAGGAGGAGACAGGACTTGTACTATACTAGCTGATTCGATGGGGCTGGTACCAGTAAACTTTGGATTTTTTGAGGAAGTTACATGCATGTCACTTTCCCAGGAACTTCTAAAAACATATGTTTTCATTGTTGTGACAGTCTGCCATTGTCCTCACTTAACGTCTGATGCTTCTTCAAGGTCACAGTGACATTAAAAAGTACAGGATCTGGATGTTCAGAAATTTTCTGTACAAGGGGAGATTGCTAGAATGGAAACAGTATGCATGTTTACGTATACCAACATTTATATGCATAATTATACGTGCATGTATGTGGTATTGTGTATATTCATTTGATGTTTATGTTTCTTGTAATAAATGTAAAAAAGGAAGGAGAAAAAAAGAAAAAGATTGTACTACAGTGCACAGTCAGGCATAGAACATGATATCAAGCCTTCCTGCCCCTCCCGCCCCCCCAAGAAAACCCCAAACAAACAAAAGACTGTAAGAATGGTTTGACCGTTTTTGTGTAAGACAGTGTGCTGTGTGTGCAGGGTGGTGACCAGCTGGACAGCTGTACGGACCTGGACAAACAATTGGAGCTGGAGTTTATCATTCAGCATCTCTTGCACCTGTTCTCTTGTATGGACCTCACTGACCAGGCCTGCAGGTCAGTCCTGCATGATAAGTTGATCATAATAAGAGTGATGATGATGAATGGCGATGGCGATGAATGATAATAGTACTAGCAATAATAAGAATCGTAATAATAATAATTATGATGCTAAAAAGAACAATGATAACAGTGATAATGATGATGCTAAGAAGAACAATCATAACTAATGATGATAATGATAAGAATAATAATCATAACAGTAATAATCATCATCATCACCACCGCCACCACAGCCGCCGCCGCACACAACCCACCACCACCACCCGGTAGTGGTGGTGATTATGATAAGAAGAAGAACGATCATAACAGTAATAATGATAATAGCAATGATGATGAGGGAAATGATAATAATAATGATAACAGTAATAATCATATGATGATGATGATAATGAGGATAATAATAATGATTATAATAATGACTATAATAATATTTCCATTTGTATAGCACAGTTCATATCAAATCATGCTATTACAATTTACGGGACCAACAACAGCAAAGTTATGCCATTGCAATATAAACAATATCAGTTTATCGAACAATAACAATCATCATAACATGAAATCGTAAATAGGCAGTAGTACTATTAGTCTAAAATTTTTTTTAGAGAAAACATGGATAAATCACCTGATAAATGCAGTTTTTCCACACATACATGCACATACACACACACATGCATGAAAACAAGCACACATATAAAAAAAAACCACACCACACACACACATACACGTGCACATGCACGCACACGCACAAAAACACACATGCTTGATACATGCTCTCACACACACACACGCAGACATGCTCACACAGATGGACAGGCACAGAGAGACAAACATACAGACACACAAACACATGGACAGACAGACAGACACGCACACATAATTATACACACACGCAGGCATGCATGCACGGACTGGGTGGAGGGGTATTACTGGGTCCATACCTCAATGCAGAATAAAAGATGGCAGTTTTGCAGGACATTCAGTCCCAGCTGCAACATTAAAAACTGGCCTGTTCGCTGCTGATCCTGATGTTTCCATCATTCTGGTGCTTTCAGTTTAGTGTTTCCATAGATACCTGCCCACCTCCCCATTTCAAGACTTTGCCAGCACATTGGGTTACGTGCAGACTGAGGGACTTTGCCAGATAATTGCTGGCAGAATTGGGTGGAGCACACATATGGAATTGTCCGAGTGCACTGAATCCGTCTTCCAACTCCAAGCGTCCAAGCAAATTTCAGTGTCAGGTTTTGACCTATGTCCTGCAGGAAAGCTGTGGAGAAGTTGCTGCACAAGATGTTGCTGTCGGACCACGTGGGGTACTCCCTGGTGGAGCACATCCTGCCCTGTCTGCGCTCCCTGCACTCCTCTCCCGACTCCCTGGCCACTTACCTGGCCGAGACAGTGGCCGAGATCCGCCAGCCCATCACTACCGTGCAGAAACAGGTCTCTGCTGAGGAGAGACGCAAGATCGACGTGCAGGTGAGAGAAGGGTTGGACGATGAAGGGGATGGTGGAGGGGGTGTTTGTGTGATGTGTGTACGTAGCATGTCGTGTCTTTAACCCTTTGGCTCCCACACCCTGTCCACCAGCACCCTGCATTGTCAACCATGCCAGCAAAGCAAAAACTTAACCCTTTGACTCCTGCTCCCTGTCCACCAGCATCCTGCATTGTCAACCATGCCAGCAAAGCAAAAACTTAACCCTTTGACTCCTGCTCCCTGTCCACCAGCACCCTGCATTGTCAACCATGCCAGCAAAGCAAAAACTTAACCCTTTGACTCCTGCTCCCTGTCCACCAGCATCCTGCATTGTCAACCATGCCAGCAAAGCAAAAACTTAACCCTTTGACTCCCGCTCCCTGTCCACCAGCACCCTGCGTTGTCAACCATGCCAGCAAAGCAAAAACTTAACCCTTTGACTCCCGCTCCCTGTCCACCAGCATCCTGCATTGTCAACCATGCCAGCAAAGCAAAAACTTAACCTTTTGATTCCATGGGTGCGAGACCTTCCGTATATATACGGAATTCCGTATAGCTTTTTTTGTTGTTGTTGTTGGTTGGTTGGTTGGTTATTCTCCAAAACTCCGATCCAGATATTTGCATTACCCGTGTTGCACAGGAGGTTGAAAGAGAACTCCACAAGTGGCCTGTGAACTGCATGCAGGGACTTAAAGCTTATCCCAAGGACAAAAAAGCAGCTGATCTGTATCCTACAGATGCCCCTACCCTGGTTCCCATCGCTATCACTGGAGATGGGAACTGTTTGCCTAGGTGCTTATCAGTACTGAGTTCTGGAAATGAAGATGCCCATTTAGAAATGCGGGTGCGCATGGCTGTTGAGCTAGCAGCACATGAAGATTATTATCTGTCAGACATTAACTTGCAAAAGGGGCACACCAATTCTACCACCTCCCCCATTCCATGGTCTTCTTTGTATGCATCATATTCCAGCCACTTTGATCAAGAGGAGCTTAATACCCAAGACATTCAAGCTGTCTTTAGGAAAGATGCATTACAGACAAGTGTGTCTGGATCATACTTGGGTGTATGGCATCTCCATGCTGCTGCTAGCATTCTGCACACTACCATCCAGATTGTATACCCACAGTATGGGGGTCACACAGCACGCAGTCATTTGCAGCGGAGGATTGGTGCAAGAAATCCCTCAACACCTAGTTCTGCACTCCCAACCATCATGTGGACTCATATCTTGGGAAGGGACATTTCAGAACAAGTGTGGCAGCCCAACCATTTTGTGATTTGCCTCCAACCCCAAGAACAGAGTCAGCAGATGAAAAGAAAAGCTGCTCCGTCAGACATCAGAAGCTTCTTTGCAAAGAAAACAAGAAACTAAGGAACACAATCTCTAACAAATTTCCACCTCCAGTCTTGCTGCATAACAACTGGGAAATAAGGACAAATTACTACAACCCAAAACAAGAAGGATATTTGCCAGGAGATGGATCATTACCAACATATTTCATGGTTCGCAGGTTATATTGATAGCCTTGCTGGCCATAAACTTGCTGACCTTGTTGATAGACTTGCTACATCCACTGACATTTTATTGACATGATTGATAGTACCTGTTCCACTGCTGTTATTGATTTTAATCAAGATTTCCAACCCAACCTCAAGTCCATTAGTTTCTACAGAACTGTACCAATCTCAGACTTCACCCCAGTATTGAAATGAACTTGCACACAGTAAATTGATTGAAATTTGACAACAGTTGGTGATTACACAGGTGAGATTTTTGTTTTGTTTTTGTTTTATAATTTATTCTTTACACAGCTTTCTATTTTCCTTTGGTTCTATGAGTGATCATGAGATGTGTTCCCCCTTTTTACTTAACATGACCAGATCATTGTGATTGTACAATTATCACAGAGACAATTTGCCATATTCAAGCTTTTTGAAAATAAGTGTTTTAAGATGCAACGAGAAGGCTCTGAAGCGACCGGGCATATTAATTTTTCTTCAGCATATGGGGGGCGTTGCCCCTGCACCCCACCAGGGGCCTCCACCGGCCCCTGGACCCTGGCTTCACTTTTTCAGTATAGCAAAAAAAATTTGCTCCCACCCATGTGATTCCCTCACCCTATCCACCATCTTCCATCAGGAATCTGGTGGATAAGGTGAAGGAGTGAAAGGGTTACGTTTTTGCAGTCGGCAGATATGGTGCAGGAGTCAAAGGGTTAATGTTTTTGTGTTCAAAAGTGTCAAACTGTCCAAATGTTGCTTTTTGTTTTCATGTCTTGATGACCATAGCCATGTTTAACACACCTTGTCTGTAATGTGAACATTGGGAACCAACTGACAAGGTTGCAACGGAATTGTACAATTCCATGCCTACCATTCACACTCCATACCACACATCACGCCACGCCACGCCACACCACATCACACCACACCACGCTGCGCCATGCCACGCCACACATCACTCCATGCCACACCATGCTGTGCCATGCCACATCACACCACACCACGCCACACCACAACACACTGCATCACATCACACTGTACCACACCACACATCACTCCATGCCACACCACGCTGTGTCATGCCACACACCAAACCATGCCACACCACACCACACCACACCACACCACACCACACCACACATCACACTGCACAACACAACACACATCACATCACACACCACATCACATACACAACATAACACATCACCACACCTCACACCATAACACACACCACGTCACACACAACACGACACAACACGACACGACACGACACGACACGACGACACGACACGACACGACACGACACGACACGACACGACACGACACAACACAACACATTTCAGACATACAAAATGATGCACATACCTGTCTGGTCCAAGATAATCATTCCACCAGTCCACCTGTCAGATCGCCAAGGTGAGGGTACAGCTGAACCAGGTGAAGGAGGAGCTGGAAGACAGCGTGAAGAACCAGGAGTTCCAGAAGGCAGCAGAACTGAAAGAGTCCATCCACAGTCTGGAGATGGAGAGGTCTTCCCTTCTGTCTTGTGCTGAACCTGCAGTGCAGGAAGTTAGAACTGAAAAGGTGGGTCTTCTGTGCGTCTCTCTCTATTTCTGTCTCTGTCTCTCGCTCTGTGCCTGTCCCTCTGTCTGCCTGTCTCTCTCTCTCTGTCTCCTTTCCCCACTCCCTCCCCCTCCTTCCCCCACTCCTTCCCTCCCTTTCCATTTCTCACCTGCTCTCCCAAATTCCTTTCCATCTCTCTCTTCCTCTTCTTCTCATTTATCCCTCTCTCCCTCCTTTCCCCCCTTACCCTCCCTGTCTTTTCCTCTCTCACCTTTTTCCTCTCTTCCACTCTTCCTCTGTGTGTGTGTGTGTGTGTGTGTGTGTGTGTGTGTGTGTGTGTGTGTGTGTGTGTGTGTGTGTGTGTGTGTGTGTGTGTGTGTGTGTGTGTGTGTGTGTGTGTGTGTGTGTGTGTGTGTGTGTGTGTGTGTGTGTGTGTGTGTGTGTGTGTGTGTGTGTGTGTGTGTGTGTGTGTGTGTGTGTGTGTGTGTGTGTGTGTGTGTGTGTGTGTGTGGTGTGTGTGTGTGTGTGTGTGTGTGTGTGTGTGTGTGTGTGTGTGTGTGTGTGTGTGTGTGTGTGTGTGTGTGTGTGTGTGTGTGTGTGTGTGTGTGTGTGTGTGTGTGTGTGTGTGTGTGTGTGGTGTAGGTTAGTGTTTGAGGTAAGTGGAGTGGGGAAGGGGTCGAAAGGAAAGTGAGTGAGTGTGTGTGAAGAATCTCTTGAAGTCGTCCACTGAATCGATCATGTGATTTCTCACCAGCTTCTGTGTAGCAGGGCTTAAAACGTTCCACGTCTGGGCGGAATTCCGCGATTTCGGTTTGTAAAAAAAAAAAAAAAAAAAAAAAAAAAAAAAACCGAAAGGAGCAAGGCATCCGTGATCGGCTTGCAAGCGTTTATAGCAAAGGCGCGCAAGTTATGGCCCCTGATTTGCCCCCGGACCCCCCTAGTTTCAGTGTTTTTTTTCCCTCCTGTTTTAAGCCCTGGTGTAGAGTAGAGCGTGCTATGGGCTCTTGGGAAGATTGGGACCACGTAGTTGAGTCTCACCTCTTCGATATTGAGGATGTTGTTCAAATTTCCTGAGCAACACCACAGGTGTCTGTATCTCTTCTGCCTGGTTACATCCTTGCCAAACGTCATTACTATCATCCACAATCTCACCATTGTAGCATTGTGAAAAGCTGTCCCAGATCCCAGATGCTGTCTCCTTTCATGCCTTGCTGTCATGGTGACTTCAGTTTTCTCCCCGTGGGGATGCTGGGCGTTCTTTCAGTATAGATAGTATCCCCACCTTCTGGAAATTCTATGCCAGAAATTTCCTCTTTTCTGTCACTGTTTCTGCCTTGTTCCTTTGCTTTCTGTCATTTCTTCCTATCATTTTCTGCCTTACTGGTCCATTCACCTGTATGTGTTCGATAAAGTCTTACATCCTTTCTCTTGGGATTGATAATTGGGTACATGTATTAAGTGCATTTCTGGCTCTATGGAAATGAGATATGTGGAAGCAATTTTAGGTAATTAAGGTCCGTTTTTATATGTGCTATAATGTTCTTCGTTATGTTCAAATTTGTAATCAGGTTTTTTTTTTAAATCCTCTATGTGATAAATTGGACAGAGTGGTCAGTGCCAGGGGCATCTCTTTGGATTATGTGTGCAAATGCACTGGTATGTGCACTTAATTTTCGTTTCTTTTTTTTTTCCCCTGATGAAGTACTGGTTGTATTGAATGGTTATAGTTCTGATATGGCTCTACACGGTCGGCTGGGCTTGAAACAAAAATAACAATAACAGTAACAGACAAAGACTAACTGACTGTAAGTTGTGCCTGTCTTGTTTTGTCTACGAAGTTTGCTTGTTTTTTGTTTTTGTTTTGTCCCACAAGTATCGCTTAACCCTTTGCCACCTGCACCCTATCTACCAACTGCAAAAACTTAACCCTTTGACTCCCTCACCCTATCCACCAGCTTCCTGCAGGAAGCTGGTGGATAGGGTGAGGAGTCAAAGGGTTAAGTTTTTGCTCTTCCAGCATGGTTGACAAAGAAGGATGCTGTTGGGCAGGCTGCAGGAGTCAAAGGGTTAATCATCAGAGCATAAGGAAAGTCTGCCCCCCCCCCCCCCCCCCCCCCAAATTTTGTGCATTTGATCTTTTCTCCTACCCAGGGAAACATCATAGAAGTCTTGCTGCTGTTTGTTCCCTAGGTTTTTGTGTCTTTGTTCTTTGTTGTCTTTTGTGTGTTCTTGACAAAGGCCAGTTGCCTGTAAATTGTTCTCATTCTATTTTCATGTGTTTGTGGTTCCTTCATGCTTGACACATGGCAGTTACTGTGATTTCATATGTTGTATCGGTTGTTAGTTTTGTTTAGTTCTGTGCACTGAGAGATGCTATTCTCTGTGTTGTTGTGAACAGAATGACGCTGTGACGGTGGTGAAGTGTCTGACCATCATCTGTGAGATGTTGGAGACCCTGTCCTTCCAGACCCTGACCCCTACGCTACAGACACTGATGGAGACACAGGTATCCCCCCCCCCCAGACTTGTGTTGGTTTTAACCCCTGTGCTACTGATTTTTCTTGCTGTAAAAAACGTGATCAGGAAAAGTGAAAAATGACACCCAAGAATTCTTTTTTCGCTCCCGCCTCTAAAACTACTGCAGATATCATGTAACAGTACAGATCAAGTGAAACAGAAATAAACAAATGTTTTTGTGATAGTAGGCAAATAGTGAAGCAGGTTTTAAGACAAGCATGTGGCAGAGGCTGAAATCTTCATCAGAATCATCCAGTTGTGCTTCTTCCAGGTCAAAATCTCTGTTGTTGTGTCGACTTCACACAACGCGATTTCTTTGGGACCAAGAGTTTCACCACCACAGTCCGCATTGTGGAGAGTTTCCAATACTTCCTCCAGCGTAAATTTTCTTTTTTTTCTCTGCCGTTATTGCCGAGCAGTTTGATTTTGTTCTCAAAATCTTCGTTTCTTGAACAATACCTGTCGTTGTGGCAGTATCTGACTTGCCATGCCTAGGAAAGAAAGAGCTTTCATGCATTGAACCTTCTAACTTAGCAGTCAATATTTCTGTAATGCTGAATAGAACATTAACGCTACTGTGTCTGACGTGCGATATATGTTAACGACACACTGGCATTCTTTAACCCTTTCACTCCCGCAGCCTGTTCATAAGGTGCAAAAACTTAACCCTTTCACTCCCTGGTGGATATAGTTGGAGAGTGAAAGGATTAAGTTTTTGTATTGCTGTCATGGCTGACCGTGCAGTATGCTGGAGATAAGGTGAAGGAGTCAAAGGGTTCAACATTCGTTGCATGTCAACGGCACAGCGAAGGAACATGATAGAAGATAATTGATGAAGGGTGTGATAGCTAAGTGACAGGATATAACATGCCTACCTGAAAGGTTTGTGTTTGACAGTCTGGGTAGTGCCAGGTGGGTGAAAGCTGGAGATTTTCCATGATCTCCCAGATCAACATGTGCAGACCTCTTAGTGCCTAATCACCTCTTTGTGTATGCATACAAGAACATCCAGCCTGCCTGTTGAAGATTCTGTTAGAATCCGGTGACTTATGGAAACACAAAAAGACACACATGGCATGAACCCCCTGTGACCACCACCCTCCAGAAAAATCAGGATTATTCTGCCTTCACAGGCTTAAGGCTGTGTTGGCTTTACCCCTAACTTGGGTCTTCACTGATGTCACTTAAGAGTGCATGGGCAACAGCAGGTTCTCCATCACACTATGCCCAGACTTGTGCTCAAGATACATCTACCCAGCAGTGTAATTCCATTGTCATTAGGGACTGAAACCCGGAGAAGGAGGCCGGTCATTGATCGCATTGATGGAAAATGACAATACAGAAGTCGTGATGCAGTGTACCACAATAGGAGGATGTTTGAACATTATCAGGGAGTTGGAGACCCTGCCCTGACATGTCCTTACCTCCACGCCACAGACACTAACAGAGACGCATGTTTCACTGTCATGCCTTTAATTTTTCCATTATTAACATTGATGCAAGATATATCCCAGCTGCAGTCATTGTTTAAGTAGGGGCCCTGTGGTCAGTAGGGTAAAACTGACCTCCTGTATATCCTCATTGAAGGGTTTAAAGTGCTATGTTGTTAGTAAGTAAAAAAACAATAAAAGTAGTGGTATTTCAAAGTCGCTGGCACTCTCTCCTGTGCTACACCACTTGTGTTTCTTTGCAAAGCCGGCTATAACTGACATAATCAGTGCATGTTTATTACTGTCGCCAGATATTACCAGGGATGGCCAGTCAGGAGGCATCGGTGCGTAACCTGTCGGTGAAAGCCATTGGGATGTGCTGCCAGCTGAAACGTGACATTGTCATGTTCCACCTGCCTGTCCTCATGCAGGTCAGTAAGTCACTGACGATCATTTGTGTTGTTTTTATGTATATTGAATATTGGGGTGGTGGGGTGGGAGGTAGGAGCTCTTAGAACCCCAGCCCTGGAGACTGGCATAGAGATGCCTTCCAGTATGTCTGCACAGTTTTGTATGGGTTTGATACTGACTCAAGAAAAACTTTGTGTGTGTGTGTGGCCTTCAGTCTGCCCAGCTGTAAATGGGAACCTACCCCTCTTTAGGGTTGATTATGTTACTCTGTACCAGGAAGACTGCCTGAAGCAGTGTGTGGACAAAATAACTGATCAATTTTTGACCCAGCAGACAAAACAGTCTGGTTCTGCATTTCCCGTCAAACACTATGTATGTGTTTTAAGTGTTTAGAGGTAATTAATGTCACTTTTGTGAAGTTAGAAATAATGTGAGTTATTGCTGAATATCTGATCGTGATGAATAGAAAAATAATATCTGATTCTGATGAATTAAACATAATCATTTGTAATTGTTGTCATACCTCATTAATTTTTTCCTCTCAAGCGTATGAAATGGGAGTTGCCAAAAAGTGAAAGATTTTGTAGCCAAAGGAAAAATAATATGGCCTGAAAAAGCTGTGACATCCTACCCAGAAATCATTAGCAAGAGTAGCATGAGACTGGATATAGTATTCCACTTCCATTTATCAAAAGAAATGTAGTGAGTGTATGAAAGTAGAACAGAGGAAGCCAATGTCTTTAACTTAAGACTAAAAATTATGCCATATGCCAGTTTAGCCAGCAACTTGAGGAAATATGGCTTCTTTGCCAAAAGTCCTCACCATAGAGGTTGGAGGAAGGAGATTGGTGGACACATCTGCCTGTGAAATGAAACATTGTCAATTTCTATATAGGAGAGGAAGAGGACTCGGGCTTAAAACGTTCCGCGTCTGGGCGGAATTCCGCGATTTCGGTTTGTCTAAAAAAAAAAAAAGAAAAGAAAAACGAAAGGAGCAAGGCATCCGTGATCGGCTTGCAAAGCGTTCATAGCAACGGCGCGCAAGTTATGGCCCCTGATTTGCCCCCCGGACCCCCCTAGTTTTCAGTGGGTTTTTTCCTCCTGTTTTAAGCCCTGTCCTGGACTAGAGCCTTAACCTTTTGACTCCTGCACCCTGTCCACTAGTACTCTGCATTGTCAACCATGCTAGTAAAGCAAAAACTTAACCCTTTGGATGAGAGAGTCGAAGGGTTAAGTTTTTGCAGTTGATGGATAGGATGATGGAGTCAAATGGTCAAAGGCAATGGCAGAAGCAGCTGAAAAAACATCCTATTCAAATCAAGTGGGAGGCGGAACAAAAGTGAACATTATGGGGCTTAAATTTTTCCTCTGTGTAGAAGGTGTCTGATAGCTAAATGGTTAAAACATCCGTGACAAGGGTGTTTGGCCTTGAGGCATGTGATCACCATGGAGCTGCAGGTTCAAATCCAGTGGAGGAAAAAATAGTGACAGAAAGGCATCCTGGAGTAATGACTGGATGTGACCCAAACCCCTTAGAGTGTAAGGAATTTAGGGCTGAAATGCTTGCTTGATGGAAGATTCTCCTCTGAGGACTTTCTGCTGTCCCGCTCTTCTGTATTTTTGCTGTGAAAATAGTTCTGATTATAATTATTTAGGTTTGATAGCAATAATGAGAGCTGGACTTTCTTCCCTATCACACACACACGCACACGCACGCATGCACACATGCATATCGAAAAAACAAAACATGTTCACTCACACACAGTGCGTGCACACATATTTGTGTGAGTGTTTGTGTGTGTGACAGTGTGTATGTGTAGGCGCAGCATGGGGTGGTGGTGTGGGGTGTGTGTGTGTGTGTGTGTGTGTAGTGTGTGTGTGTGTTGTGTGTGTGTGTGTGTGTGTGTGTGTGTGTGTGTGCAATGTTTGTTGTTGGTTGAGGGAGGGAGGGGGCATCAGACATTTTGTCCATTGCTTGAACAAAATGTTAACAGATGAAAACTGTAAACTGTCTGGATATACACATAATGATACTAATGTAGTGGTGTTGTCTGTCTGTTGTCAACAGGCCTCACAAGTGGATGTGGAGTGTGTCAGAGTGACTGCAGTCAAATCCCTCTTGATCTTATCCACATCTTCGGCCTTGGGGCCTTTGAAGACTCTGAAACCGACAACACTAAAACTGACGGCGATGACAATGATGATGACGAAGATGATGACGACAAAAATGATGACAATGAGCACAGCAAAGATCTGATGCAGACGACGATGCAGAGCGAAATGTCGATGATGAACGGAGAAGAGCAGAAGGGAGAGCACTCTGAGTCGGGGTGGAGCAAAACAGCATCCAACTTGCTTGCTATTCTCAGCTCTGCCTTGGACACTGAGGTGAGTGTGAGTCTTTTGTGAAATGACGAATTCTTAACAGCAGTAATGATAATAATGATTATTTTCCACTGGCAAAAGTTAAAAGTTATTACATGAATTATAATAATAATAGTATTATAATAATAGTGATAATAACAATAATGATGATGATGATAACAACAGTAATACTAATGATGATGATGATGATGATGATGATAATAAGTCGCCAAATCTTGATTCACAAATCAAACCAAGGCACACACTCTCATCATTTACCAAAGCAACCATCAACAATGACCAGATCTCCAGAGCACAAAACACATGTAAACTGGGAGGATGAAGACGGGAGGGGAGCAGGGCTTGTGACCCCTGTACCAAGCCATCGTCTCCCCCCCTCTCACTGTCTCTCTCTCTCTCTCTCACACACACACACACACACACACACACACACACACACACACACACACACACACACACACACACACACACACACACACACACACACACACAAGACTAGGGTTCACTCATGCCTGTTTGGGAGTGACTCTTGACCCAAATTGTCATCATTTCTGTCACACACACACACACACATACAAACACACACACACACACACACACACATACAAACACTCACTCACACACACACACACACACACACACACAACACACAAACACACACACAAACACACAAACACACAACACACAACACACAAACACACACACACAAACACACAACACACACACACTGTTCCAACATATTCTCTCTTTTCTCTTTCCCCTCCCCTCTGTTACTCACTCTGTCTTGCTGTCTCTCACACTTTTTTCTTTTGGATCAAGACTTCAGAAAGGCAAGAAGGCTAATTGGGCTTCAAGGGTTGAGACCTGGGAAATAAATCTCTCTCTCCAGTATTTTTTATGCCTGGGCAGCTGTGCGAATGCCCTACTCTTCATGATTTTCAACTGCTTTTAGCATGTGTGGGCAGGAAAGGCACATGGGTCCAACTCCCCCCCCCCTCCACTTCAGAAGGACTAGATGTTCCGTTTGGTTTTCTGGAACCATGAGTTTAGTTCTTGGCAGGTGAACATCTGAACCATTCTGCTACCTTTGTCCTTAAGGATAGAGGAGTTTGGAATGAGTTTGTAGTTTGTTCAAGAGGGATTCATTAGACTTGGACAATTCCATGTGCACACCACCTGAATCTGCTGGCGGTTATCTGGCAGACTCCCTGAGCCAGTGCAAACACCTTTGTGCTGGCAAGGTCTTGACATGGGGAGGGGAGAGAGGGACCTATGAAACATTGACTGACATCATCAGAATGGTGTAAATATTAACATAGCCTGTGAACAGGCTAGTTTTTTATGTTGTGGCTGGGACTAAACTTGAGATATCGGATCTTGAGTCCATGGCTTATGATTTTATAGGTCCCTTCTTCCCCCTCTATATTTCAAATCCTTGCCGGCGCATAGGGTTTTATGTAGGCTTAGTGAGTCTACCAGACAACTGCTAGCAGATTGTGTTGAAGCACCTGTGGAATTGCCTGAGCACGATGAATCCCTCTTGAACAAACTTCAAACTCCAAATACAGGAAAGAGGGAGTGAGGAAGGTGGAAGTGGGAGCATCTGTACTTAGTCACCTGGAACCTTTGTTTTCTTGATGAAGATTTTCAACACAGCACAGAAAACCTTACCTGCCCGTGTCATGTATAAGTCTTCAGTCTCACTTTCACAAGATGATGTCCTGTGCTCAGAATGAGTTCCATATACACTGATGATAGACACCATAAGGTCCAAAATGATCACCATAACCATAAACCTTATGTGTCAGCTTCTATAACTGTTGCCCTCATTCATTCCCAGAGTGGAGAACTGCGTAATGTGGTGGCGGAGGGACTGGCCAAACTGTTGATGTCAGGTCGGGTGTTCTCCGCGGGTCTTCTGACCAGGCTGCTGCTTCTCTGGTACAACCCCCTGGTGGAGGATGATGCTCTGCTCAGACACACCCTGGGTACCTTCTTCCCCATCTTCGCTTTTACTGACAGGTGAGTGAGTGGACACACCTTAATGCACTCCATGCAGATGTCCGCTGATGCGGACTTTGGCAACTGCGCATTTGGATGTATGCATTTGTGGGCCCTAACTTTAAAGTCACACTGTTGTTGTGACTTAGTGTATTTAAAACTACCATGCAAAGATGATAACTAGGGTTATCAATACGTGCACTGTCGTTGTGACTTAGTGAATTTAAAACTACCATGCAAAGATGATAACTAGGGTTATCAATACTCTGTTTGCACGTCACAGGCTGGCTTAGTGTGTACAGTGTGTCATGCAATATGCAAAGTTCTAAAGCAATTCAGATTGACTTTGTTCATAAACAAGATAAAAATGGCGACATATGGGAGTGTGTTCAACACTGAAGGCAAAGGAAATTGTTGCTCCACAATTATGACTTGATTGAAATGCTTACAGCTGACAGGTCAGATGTTGAAAGCGATATTAATGAATCAGTTTCAGTGTCAGTTTCTCAAGACGACGTCTCCGCGTTTGGAACGAATTCCATATGCACTAACGTCATAGGTGCCATGTGTATGGTGATCATGGCACAAGCCTTAAGCCTGCACATAAACCCATGAGCTGGCGAGGTCCTGAGAATCAGATGAGTCTAGTATTGTCTTGTACAGTGCGCATTGTTTTGCTGAAAAAATAAGGTTTTGATGCTGCATTATGTAGGAACTAGTTATGTGCATAAGATGACATTTTGCAGCATTACAGAACGTTAGGTTGACAACTACTTCCCAACTTTCATCGAATAATTGTCTTTTGATTTGTACTTTAATTTTTTTTCCCTATCTACTCAAATAGGTGGTATATGACATTCACAAGAGTTGAGTCAGTATGATTGCTGGTTTTGTATGTGTTATCTGTGGGATGGACAGGAGAGTCCATCATCATGCCTGTATTGATGACAAGTTGGGTTTATGCCAACAGTGTCAGCAAAGGTGCTTTGTATGCAAGACAGCAAACAGACATTGTATTATTGAAGTATATATCCCATGGGATGCTGGGACCTCTTTCATATAAAATAGAATCCCCACCTCCTGGAAATCTTTGCTAGAAATTTCTATTTGCTGTCACTCTGTTTTTTCTGCCTTGCTTCTTTGCTTTCTGTCATTTCTTCCTGCCATTTTCTGCCTTGCTGGTCTGTTCACTTGTATGTGTTCTTCAAGGCCTTACATACTTTGTCTTAGGATTGAGCATGGGTGTGTGTGTTAAGTGCATGTTTGGCTCTGTGTCTGTATGCGTGTATGTCTGTTGAAAGGGATTTTTATACATAATTTTGCCAGTGACAAATCGTTTATTGCTGTGGGTCTTTAACGCATGCTTGAGTGCATGTTTGGTGCTGTGTCTGTATGCGTGTATGTCTGTTGAAAGAGGATTTTTCTACATAATTTTGCCAGGGACAAATCCTTTGTTGCCGTGGGGTCTTTAACGCATGGTTGAATGCATGCTGTACACAGGACTTTGATTTATTGTCTCATGTGAAAGACCAGCACCTAGACCATCATGTAGATATTGTGGAGGGGGTAGGGGGAGGCAGAAACATCATTGCCTGGTCTGTGATTTAAATGCAGGTTTCTTGTGTCTTAAAAGGTATGTAGGCCACATACTGAATGTATTAACCAGGTGGTTGGTTGTTTTGTATTATATAGTTCTGTTCATCTCTGTTGTTTTACAGCACACTTGAATATTTGACGCTCATTGTCCCTAGCTGTTCAGTAATGTCCATACGTGTTTGTCACATCATAGTGCCAACCAGGAGCTGTTTGAAGAAGCCTTCCTGCCCACTCTACGAACGATCCTGAACGCCCCCACAACCTCACCCCTCAACAGTGTCAACGCTAGCAGTGTGGCCGACTTCTTGGTGGAACTGACCCATGCCCAGCGCCTGGTGTCTGCACAGAGCAGTGGCACCATGGTTAAGGTGAGTGGAATTACTGTGAACATTGTCATTGCGGTTTCAACATACCTTTAAATAAAAGTGATTTCCCTGCCCACCCTTGCTTTTGCTGCATCGTCTTCTGCACTGTTGTTGTGTCAGTGCTTGCAGCTTATTTGAGTTCTACAACGCCTCTCCAAAAACTGCCCTCCGTGTGCTCTTTCAGTACATGTTTATGCAAGTAGTATCCTTTTCTGTCACTCTTTGTTTTTTCCTTTCTCCTATGCTTTCTGTCATTTCTTTCCTATCATTTTTCTGCCTTGCTGGTCCATTCACGTGTATGTGTTTGATAAAGTCTTACATACTTTCTCTTAGGATTGATAATTGAATACATTTATTGAGTGTATTTTTGGCTCTAGGGAAAAAAGATATGCGAAAGCAATTTTAGGTAATTTAGGCCCTGTTTTATATGTATGTTTTAGTGTCCTTAGTTATGTTTAAATCTGTATTCAGGTATGTTTTTTAAATCCCCTGTGTGATGAAGTGGGCAGAGTGGTCAACGCCAGAGGCATCTCCTTAGATTATATGCGCGAATGCATTTGATATGTCTACTGAATTTTCTTTTCCTTTTTTAGTCCTGTTGAGTATTAGTATGTTTTGAAACGGTCATAATCCTGATATGGCTTTGCGTAGTACTAGTAGGCTGGGTTTTAAACAAAATAACAATAACAATGTGAGATGTTGTAGGCTGAAACATAGCCTCTGTCTTGCTCAGCTAATTGTAAGGGTGAAATTTTCTGTTGCATTAATGGTCAGTACAAAGTTACATTGAATCAGTTGGTAACCAGCTGTAATACAGAACGTTGTTGTTCTTTTTGTTCTGCTGACCTCAGTTGATTGTAGTGCATGGAGCATCTTATGATTGTAAATGTTTGACCAAGACTGGGTATTGTTAAACATATCTGATGCTTCTGAAGAGAAGTGATTATTTATTGTTTGTGTAATGATCATGTTTAATGTTTAGTAATTGACCATGGGATGAACATGTGGAGTTTGTGGCCTAGTGATGATAGCATCTGACCAGGACATGAGAAACCAGAATAGAAACCACTGATCGGCCAAGGATATTCCCCTGCCACTGTGTCTTAAGTGGTGGTCTTATTGGTTGTCTTTTGGATTGAGACAGTAAATTGAGGTCCACAGTGCAGCATACACTTGGCAACAAAGGAGGTGTCCCCAGGAAAATTGTGTAGAAAAATCGACTCCCATACATGAAACACAAAGACACGAGTAGAGCAGCTTGAATTTCACATGGTAAATCCATTGTGACCAAACAAAGAAATGACTACAAAATGATAGACATAGTAGTTAAAGGCGCTTGCCCTAGAAATAACAGTTCTGAAAAATTCTCTTTCGTAGAGTAAATAGAAATACATACAGAAAATAAAAGATTAATATTTAGCGCTGCACTGCAATAACTCACCTTTCCCAGGAAGAGCAGCCTGAATTTCACACAATAAATCCTTTGTGACTGCAAATTATTAAAAAAAATAATTAACAGGACAAGTAAACGTTTTCTTGGTGTTTAATGTTCCAGTAGGCTGTAACTAAAGAGAAAGATTTCAGGCTGTCGTGTCCGAGTTGCGTCAAGTGTGCACGAGATCTGCCATTTGGTGTTATGTTTCTTGAGATGTGTTTGACTAAAGAGAAAATGATTTCAGGACTGTCCGTGTCACGACAGTATGGCCGTCAAAGTGTGCAACGAGATCCTGACCAACCCTCACTCCTTCCTGCTGAGACTGTGGACACGTGTCCTGAACCAGTTGTACCTCAGTCCTAACAATCTGTCCCACCTCAAAGATCTCTCTGTTCTCTGCCAGCAGATGTTAGAGGTAACAAGTCATATCTATTTGAAAATTTAGTTTCAATTTTTTGTTGTTGTTATTGTTTTTGTTGCTGTTTTGTTTTATGTTTCTTTATTTTTTTCACCTTCTAGAAATCCTTTGCAGGAATATTTTTTCACTCTCTGCTGCCTTGCTCCTAAATCTTACATACTTTCTCTTAGGATTGATAATTGATTACTGCATTTTTGGCTGTAAGGAAGTGTGATATACTGAAGCAATTTTAGGTAACTTGGGCCAGGTTATATATATATATATTTCAGTGTACTTAATTATGTTTATACATTTGTTTCCCAGTTTTCTTTTCTTTTGAACCCTTTCCCCTTCCGTGATAAATTTGGCGGAGTGGTCAACGATAGGGACATATCCTTAGATTATATATGTGAATGGATTGATATGTGTGCTTAATTTTCTTTTCCAGTTTTTGTTTTTTCAGGGTCAGCAAGGTATGTGTGTTTTGAGATGGTCATTTCCTTGCTGTGACTGTGCTCGGTGGGCTTGAATTTAAACAATAGTCATAAGAATATAATGTTTTTTCTCTCTCTGTGTTTTATTTGTATATCTTATTAATTTTTTTATTGTCCTTTCTTGATGAGTGAATGCTAACCCTAACACCAGACACTGATTTATAGGAAAACTGATTTCCATTTGTTTGCTCAGAAAGCACTTTCTTGTTTGTGCCTGTGAGTTAGAAGATAGTGTTTATTTTATTGCCATATACAACAGTGCAAATGATGTGTCAGAAATATATTGTATACGTGTGTGTAAAACAGGTGTTAATTTAGTGTCTACATGGACAGATGGTGAAGGAAAAGGGTTGCGTCAAGGCGCTGGAAAAGTTCCAAAAGACAGTGGCTGACCTGATGGCACCGCTTATAGCTGCTGAAAAGACTATCACTGCCCAGACAGGGGAGGGGGACCATAATGCACAGTTAGATGCTGATGGAAAACCACTGACAGGTTGGTGAACATTTTGGGGGTGTGTGTGTGTGTGGACTCGCGCGTGTGTTTGTTTGCATGCGAGTGTGTGCGTGCGTGTCTTGTGTGTGTGTGTCTGTACGTTCATGCATTGTGTGTGCATGCAGGCATGTTAGTGTGTGAGGTATCTTGACCCCATCTGTCTCCTACCTACAGTTGAGTGCTTGCTGTGGACTCATTAGGATGAGGATGTTATTCAAAACTGTTGACCAACAGCACTGGTGTGTTATCTCTTAGGTCTGCTTGATGCCAGGATATAATTTTATTATGAAAGTAATCATACAGTACAGCCCTGTCACACAGTATGAATCCATACAGGAACTCCATTGCATCATGATTATCATCCCCATCTTCATCATCAACATTAACATTGTGAAAAATTGTCCCAACATTTGTGCCCATTAATGTGGCGTAGGAAATGAAAAGCAAAAAAAAAAAGAAAGAAAAGCAGTGTTTTATTGCTCGCTGTCTGGTAGTGTTGCTATCACTAGTGACACAGCTGTTGATGTGTGATTGTACAGATGATGCAAACACCCCCACCATGCCTCCCCCACCTGGTCCTGTCACCACCGCCAAGTCCACTGGTAGACGTGCACGTGCCAAGGTCCTGGATACCAGGTCACCATTGCTTGTATTGTATTTTCTGTGTGTGTTGTGTGTGTGTGTGTGTGTGTGCGTGCGTGCGTGCGTGTGTGCGTTTGATCAGTTCTGAGTGTGTGTGTGTGTCTAGCGTGTATGGGTGGCTGTGTTGTGCGTTTGATCGTTATCTGAAACAAGCAACAGATGTAGATACTATGTATTGTGTATGGCATGGAACTGTGTTGTCTTTTTCTCTTTAAAAAAAAATGTATTGTTTTTTGGAAGAGGGTTTGTTTCTTTCTCTTATGTTTGTGTGTGGGGTTTGTCTTTTTTCTTTTCTTTTTCTTTTCTTTTTTTTTCAGGGCTTAAAACGTTCCGTGTCTGGGCGGAATTCCGCTATTTCGGTTTGTCAAAAAAAAAAAAAAAAAAAAAAAAAGAGCAAGGCATCCATGATCGGCTTTCAAGCGTTCATAGCAACGGAGCGCAAGTTATGGCCCCTGATTTTTCTTGGAAGAAGTTTCCGGTCAGACTTCTTGGTTTAAGTTGGTAAAAAACAAAATGGACCCCTCTAGTTTCAGTGGTTTTTTTCCTCCTCCTGTTTTAAGCCCTTTTTTTTGTTTGTTTTTGTTTCAAAGTTTTGTTTATTGTTTTCTTTCTTAGTTTTTGTTTTGCTGTCATTTTTGTTTGGTTTGGATTGGGATTGACCCGGCAACGAGTATCACCACTGAACAAATGCGGTTCCATTGACATCTATTATAGATGTGAGACGGGGTTCGAACCCCATCAATCAAAGAAACATTATTGTGTAGGGTTTTTTGGTTTTGACCGACTTGTGTGCAGATTTGAGAGTTGGGCTTACTGGGAAGATTGGAACCTCACAGTCCAGACTGTAGTGTGGACACCATCCTTTTGTACTTAAAGAGCCCCTGGCATCCCCACAGGGTACACACACACACACTACACAAAAGGGGGGGGAGAAAGAGGGAGTGTGTGTGTGTTGTTGTGTGTGTGTGTGTGTGTGTGTGTGAGAGAGAGAGAGAGAGAGAGAGAGAGAACTAGGATACACTCAGCCTATTTGGTGTGTGCCCTTGACCCTAGTTGTCATCGTCTCTCTATTTCAGCTATGTGTGTGTGTGTGAACACACACACACACACACACACACACACACACACACACACACACATCATGCGCGCGCGCGCAGCACGCACGCACGCACGCACGCACGCACACACAGCACACACACACACACACACACACACACACACACACACACACACACACACACACACACATACACACACACACACACAATAGAGAGAGAGCTAGGATACACTCAGATGGTTGAGCGTGTGACCCTTGACCCAAGTTGTCATCCTCTTTCGAAAAATGAAGATGATGGTTTTGAGAAAGGTGGTTGTGTTGTTAATGTTGATAATAATTATCATGGCTATGCAATGATGATGATGATGATGATGATGATGATGTGGATTGGATATTTGCAGTCAACTAGACAACAACAGCATGTTCACCACACCTTCCCAGCGAGAAGCGTTGGACAAGACGGACGTTGACCTGGAGAACGTACGGTCCAACCTGGACAGCCTGTTGCTGGACACCTCCAAGACACCCAGGGCCTCACGCACCCCAGGTTCTAAACGGTCAGTCTCTCCTCCCCTCTCTTCTTTGTCCTGTGAATAAAAAAAAAAGTTATGGAAACAGAATAACTCTTTTATTCCCTCATCCCATTCACCAGCTTGCAAAACGCTGGTGGGTAGGATGAAGGAATGAAAGGGTTAAGTTTGCTTGACATCAGTGTGTACCTTATAGTAGTGATGTGGGAAAATAAGAATTGCCCTGATGGTTCTGAAAAGGAATATGTGAGAATGACTGTGTTTGTCTGGTGAATCATGTTCACTTGGTGCCTGAGCTGTTGTGTAAATTTCAGTGAAGCATTTCGATAATTAATGAAGTTATAGGTGTGATGAACTGGGTTGATTTTGTTACCCACAACATCTAATTAAGGTTAAGAAAATGATTCAGAGTAAGAAAAGGTGTAGTGTGTGCATATGTGTTTGTGTGTGTGTGTGTGTGTGTGTGTTGTGTGTGTGTGTGTGTGTGTGTGTGTGTGTGTGTGTGTGTGTGTGGGGTGCATCAACATGCATGTGCGTATACATGTACCAGATTGTGTGTGTGTTAGTGTGTGTGTGCGCGTGCGTGCGTGCGCGTGGTGTGTGGGTGTGTGTGTGTGTGTGTGTTGTGTTGTGTGGTGTGTGTGTGTGTGTGTGTGTGTGTGTGTGTGTGTGTGTGTGTGTGTGTAAAGGGACAGAATGTGTCACACAATGTTTTGTACATTTCATACTAAAACGTCTGATTATGTGTAACGTGCAGTATCCATATGAGTGTGGAGAATAGCGCTGTATAGGAATGATTTACAACAATAATTATTATTGTTATTACTAGGTGGGCTTTACAGTGTATGTCAATGTTTTGTGTGTACTTTACATTGGAAAACGGCTACAAAGGGAAAATATCAGATGCAAGTTCTGGTTTTATGGCAAAAATTGTTTGTGTCTAACTCTGTTGTGTGTGTTGCGCGTGTGTGCGCGTGCGTGCGTGTGTGTGTGCGTGCGTGCGTGCGTGTGTGTTGTGTGTGTGTGTGTGCGCGTGCGCGCGCGCGCGAGCAAACAAATCCTGAAGATTGTGGAAAAGATGCCCATCGGCAAAGTGTAAGACGAGAGCTTCAGGGGAAATAAGTTAGTGGGGTCAAGTTGTCTTGTGGGTCACGAATGTTCAGTGGTTTAGCTCCCTTGCAATGTTGCTGGCATTGAAGATTAGTTGCCGCAAGCAAAACTGTCGGTGGCTGTGCTCCGAGAATAATGATTGATGTCATGGACTTTTAACTGTGTCTCCACTCTTCTGTGACTGATTTGATCGATGTGCAAAGGCAATTGTCACTATAATCTCTTTTCATGCACAAGTCCTACAGTTGTATGGCAGTTATGAGTATCTTTGGACAGTTATCGGAGATTTCTTTTTTATCCAGTGTGACTGGGCCCCAGCACTGTATAGTCCATATGGTCTGTCTTCAAGGCCAGAGCTGCAGGAAGCTGGTGGATAGGGTGAGGAAGTCGGATGGTTAAAGTTTTTGCTTTGTTTGCATGGCTTACAATGCAAGATGCTGGTGGACAGGGTGTGGAGAGAAAAAGTAGTGCCGCCGTTATCATTGTGATGCCAGTGTTTAAAGCCTGTAGGAACCAGAAATTGGCTAAAATACATGAGAAAAATATTAGTTCTACAAACAAGACAGGAGCAAATTTTCAGCCAGTTGGCCTTTATCATGCATACACAAGAGACAACAACAACAACAACAACAAAATGAACACACACCGATCGTTTTTTCCTGTTCAGTGAAACATTAGGGAAATCTTGCTGGTTTTTTTCCAATATGTTTTAGTGTGTTTGTTCTTTGTTGTATTTTGTATATGCGTACAAAGGCCAGTTGCAGAAAATTATGTTTTGATTCGCACTGTTTCCATTTTCATGTGTTCCTGGTTCCAAACATATGACACTGAGGAGTTCTCTGCTAATCAATTAACCATTTCACTCCTTCAACCTGTCTGTCAGATTCCTGCAGGAAACTGAAAGAGTCAGCGGGTTAAATATAGATCTCTTGTAGAACTTTGAGTTTATTTAAAAGAGAGTCAATGCACTTGGAGAGTTCTGTAGGCGATCACTCATTCTGCATGTACTGGCAGGTCTTGACCTGAAAAACCATGTGCTGGCATTACTGGCAAGGTCTTAATCTTGATCCAGTTAAGTTGGGTTGCATGTGCATCCAGCGGGAAATTGTGATTGCATGTTTATGTGATTCTTGTTTTTGGTGATAAGGGAGGGGGGGGGGGGGGGGGGAGAAACTGAAAGAATACTAGGCACACGAGTTTAAAAAAAAACATACTGACAATCACAAGGACCTCGCTGACAAAATTGGGTGAAAAAAAAATCAGATTTTCTGGCCCTATTATATCACCCCTCCAGAAAAGAGAGGCATCGGAAATGTGGAGAACCAATCCTCGCTCAATACACAATGAAATGGATGGAATTTCGTGTCATCTATGAACACGTTTTTACATCACAGGACACCACTTCGTCAGTGTCAATTCTGTCAAGCGTACAAATATTGCAGGAATTTAGTGTGTGTGTTGTGAAAGTTTACTATTGATTATTGTAACTAAAGGGAATATGTGTGTTGCAGGGCCTTCACACCATCCAGGATCCGGCCATCTTGTGATGGGAACGTTTACCGGCCTGTCTGTATCTATACTGCTTCCCCTCCTAACACACACACTGCCCTTGTCTTTATCTTATATCACTATTATAAATCGTTCTTGTATAGAAGTATTCACCAAACTTATTTCGACTCACTGTACATCACACACAATCTAACTATTTAGTGGAGCACAGAGAACTCAAGCTGTCAGGTGAGCTGACTGAATTCCACTATGTTGTAGCACAGTCTGCATCTGTGGTGGACATGGGTGTTTTCACGTTTCTGTAAGCCAGCCACTGACATGTCTTACATGTGCATATTTGATATTCTACATGTATACTACACACAAGCAAGTTGTAGGCACTAGCAGGTGTGCACACCTGTTGACCTGGTCATTGGGAAAAATCTCCACCCTTTACCCACTGGTGGAGGTGACTAGATGAATCGAACCCAGGTTCTTCCGATTGAAAGTCTGACATTTACCCACCTGGACTTACAGGGCGTGTGGAAACACCATCTCCACACCAGTGTTGTTAACTGTTGTTACTGTAGATTTTGTGTTTATCTGTTGTTGTTTGTCTGGCGTTTGTCATTCATCCACATCTTAACCCTGTAATTTACTTGTCTGTCTGTCTGTCTGTTCTGTTGTTCAGTCATGTTTTAACCCTTTAACTTTCCTGTCTGTCCTCCATTATTTTATTCACATCGTAACCCTGTAACTCCAATTTGCATTTGTCTTGTTTCATGATATTAAATACACGTTCTGATTCTATTTTTGTGTTACTCCGGTTGTATTGTCCTTAGTGGAAGCGAATGTTCTGTCTGCCTGTCATCCCTTTCTTGAAATGTTAGGCTTCGTGTGTTGTCATGTGGTCCCTGTTTCCGTGAACGGGATTATTTGTTTGAGCAGATACTGCAAGACAGACTCATCTTCAAAACAAAACAAGCAAAAAATCTCTGTAGTGTGTGTGTTCTACTTCAACTTTAAAACTTTTAGCCATGTACATAGATACAATGGAGTGTTGTATTACAGTCAATAAAACTGACTGTTGAAAAACGAACATGTGTCATTGTTTTATTTCTTGTCCTGTTTTAAAACTGATCCCACTGGATGCCTGTCGGAGACCTTGGGAAAGACAGTTGGATAGTAAATTTTATTTTGTCTGTACATCACCCTGAGGGAATCAAAGGGTTAATAAGTTTTTGCAGTTTGTGGATAGGGAGCGGGAGTCAAAGGGTTGAACATGTGAAATCGCAACCGAGACACATTTCAGATCAAACTGATCATTGATTACTTGAGCGATAACCCAGTTTCATTCAATAATGGTAATAATAACTGGTTTAGAATACTTTACAACAATCGGTTACATTAGACGGAAACAATTCACTTTGAGAATTACATGCATGTACGTCAGAAAATAGAAAAAATATTGATAAAATAGGTAATTTACAATCATTTGCTCAACGAAGAACAATTTGCACCAAAAAATGTTACAAAGCCATGGCAATATTTTATTGCAGTGCACAGTCGGATACAAATACCAGTACATCAATGCAGCACAAACATAATTCATCAATAATAACAGATCATAGTATGAAATTAGAAATAGGTGGTAGTGACACTACATGATAAATCTTATTTTTCACACGCACACGACACACACGCACGCACACACACACACACACACACACACACACACACACACACACACAAACACACACACACAAAAGAAAGCAAACAGACAAATATACATATGCAATCATGCACACACATAACATGGAGTGGTTACAGTGTGAATACAAGAAGAACGGTAGGCCTATATACTTCTGCTGCTCACACAAAGGAAAATTTATTTGAAATTGAGCATATTGTTCATTTATCAGTATGGGGTTTGCATGTTCAAACACACACATACGCACACACGTAAGCACTTGTATACACAAAAGCAAAAACATACACAGCACGCACACATACACTCATATTTATAGATATATACATACATAAAACTGCTATCTATCTATCTATCTATTATCTATCTATCTATCTAAACAACACACACACACACAATATATATATACATATGTATGTGTGTACATCATACATACGTACATATATATATATAACACATATATATATATATATATATATATATATATATATATATATATATATATATATATATATATATATAGTATAGTAGTATTAGCAGATAAACCAAAGAAACAAGATAACAAACTACCTTACCTCAGGGGACTGTTTATTCAGTTATCCAATCATTTTTCTTTTCAACCACACGAGATATTTGTTCCCTCCCTCCCTTCCTCCACCCTAATCTTAACGTTGAATACCAAATCTTCTTCCCGCCACCTCAGCGTGCTCCACTTATATGAACACAACCCCGCACGCACGCATATGCAACAAACACAAACACTCATTTATATGCACGCACGTACAAAAATGATACACGCACACATACGTACACACACACACTCGCACACACACACACCCAACTACACTACTTTAAATTCGAACAGCTATGAGGTAAACAAGCTTACACATTATTATTCTAAGTGGTAACATAGATGTGCCTTTATAAATGACACTAATAACTATAGCAAAGAGAACAACAATAATGTTAATCACCTTCTTCCATCACCATATTGACAACAACGACGAATACAGTACTGACAACGATGAAGACGACGACGACAACAACAGTCACAACCACAACGACAGTAAAAACAACAATAATAATAGTTACAACGACAGCAATCATCATCACCATCATCCTCACATTCATCGCCGCCATTACCATCACCATTTCCATCACTATCGTCACCGCCACCATATATGTATATGTACGTAAAATTAATATACATATGCATATATATGTATATATAAAACAGGCATAAACATGGCATGATAATCGAACTTAGGCATTGAAAGCTGAGTGTAGAAGTATGATTCAATTATATCAGAAAATAAGTGAGTACCGTAACAAAGACAAGAATACAGAGGCCTTTATGAACACACGTCAGAGCTTAAAACGTTCTGCGTCTGGGCGGAATTCCGCGATTTCGGTTTGTAAAAAAAAACAAAAACAAAAAACGAAAGAAACGAGGCATCCGTGATCGGCTTGCAAGGTTCATAGCAACGGCGCGCAAGTTACGGCCCCTGAACACCTGTAAAACACTCAAGTTAAAGGGTGAATGTTCATTTTATTATTATGTTTTTAACCCCTTCTCCCCTTTTCCCAAATATATCTTCCTGTAATAACTATGTGTTTACAGCAATTTTTATCACTAAATATCTCTTGAAATTATGTCCAGAAAGCGCGAAATGGCATAGATTTACACTTGGTTTTTAAAAATTTTTCCCGGGGAGCATGTCCCCAGACCCCCCTAGTTTCAGTGGTGTTTTCCTCCTCCTGTTTTAAGCCCTGACACGTACAAGTGCATACAGAGGTGGAAAACAGCACATTTCACACACTGAAGTGATAGATACATTTATAGAAATTGAAACAGCCCTTTGAAACTTGTGCATTTATCGTCTGATGCCAACAGTGTCCAGAAAAATGAGAGAACGGACAGTGGGGAACAACCGCACTGCCCTCTTCTTTGTGGGAAGATTTGCTAAAACTTTGCCATGTGTAAACAAGACAGATTGAGCTTTAGTTTAGTGTAGTCAGAAATTCTGCTATCGTAGCAACAAAGTAATGTTGTCTTGTTGGAAAAGGCCATAAGTTTGGAAAAATGCTCGCACATCAGTTCATTTGGATTGTCGATTTCTTCCTCAAAATCGTCATTACTGGGGGCTGAAATCTGAACCATGTGGCCGTTTGTCACTAATGCTTTGCACTGAAAGTTCATGATTAAATTTCTCTACTGTATTCCTCTGATCAGTCTACATTTCAACACAAATCCACACAGTGGATACACTGGCTCCATACCCAAGGACTGCTCCAACAAGTGCTAGGTTATGTCATTGTTTTAGATGTTTGTCGACGGTATTGTACGTTACTATTATTGTTGTTTAGGTGTCTCATTATTTTTGTTACTGCTTCTCGATGTTCTTAGATGCTTGCATGCAATATGTTTTGTCCACACTGTGCAGGTGGTATGTTGCTACACAGTCTGCATTCTGTCTGTGGTGGTGGAGCATGCAGGGTGTTTTCACGTTTCCATGAGTCACTGAACACTGACATGACTTACAGGATCTTTAACAGCATAGATTATTTTCTGCATGGTTTTATATGTTTTTATAAGCCACTGTCTTCTGATATGACTTACAGGATCTTTAACAAGCATAGATTATTTTCTGCATGGTTTTATGTGTTTTTATAAGCCACTGTCTTCTGATATGACTTACAGGATCTTTAACAAGCATAGATTATTTTCTGCATGGTTTTATGTGTTTTTATAAGCCACTGTCTTCTGATATGACTCAGATCTTTAACGTGCATAGATTATTTTCTGCATGGTTTTATATGTTTTTATAAGCCACTGTCTTCTGATATGACTTACAGGATCTTTAACAAGCATAGATTATTTTCTGCATGGTTTTATGTTTTTATAAGCCACTGTCTTCTGAATGACTTACAACTTACGTCATAGATATTCTGCAGTTTACATGTTTATAACACTTTTATATATTGAGATCTTATTCACGTTCTGAAAGGGAAGGTGGTCCAGGAAGGGGGATTAGGCACTGGCAGGCCTGCATTCATGTTGACCTGGAAGATGTGAGGTCTCCATTCATTACCCACTAGCTGGAAAGTTCCCAGGCGGGATCGAATCCAAACCTTCCAATTGGAAGTTTGATCCAGAGGGATTCATCCCACTCACATGCACTCCACCCAAATCTGCCAGCAATTATTTGGCAGACTGGCTGAGCCCACACAAAACACTGTGTGCTGACAAGGTCGTGAGATGGAGAGGGGTGAGAAGGGACTTATCAAACACAAAGCTGACACCACCAGAATGATGGTGACATTAAGATGGGCGGCGAACAGGCCAGTTTTTGATCATGTGGGCTCGGATTGAGTGTGAGATAGCGGATCCTGATCCACAGTTTTATCAAAAAAACACACGCAGACAGACACAGAGATGACAGACAGACACACAGACACAGACACACACACACACACAAGAAACAAGAAAGCAAACAGACAAATAAATATACATATGTAATCATGCACACACACATATACATGGAGTGGTTACTGTGTGAATACAAGAACGGTATATATTTCTGCTGCTCGTACAAAGGAAAATTTATTTTTAGAATTCAGCATTATTTTTTTCATTATCAGATTATGGGTGTTTGTGATGGTGGTGTGTGTGTGTGTGTTGCATGACCGATTGGCAATTATGGAAGTATATATTTTACTGTGATTATTTTTCTATACATTATGGAAGTAGATATTTTACTGTGATTATTTTTCTATCACTTCTTTAATGTGGTGTCTTAAGAGTTCATCTGTTTACATAACAGCAGGTGAGTTGACAAGTATCTGCTTTAAGTGTGTTTGCTTTTGTCTGTCATGCTTTTGTGAAGCGCTTAGGGCTCGAATGTAATTAGGCCCGTAGAAGTTGTGATGATGACGAAGAAGAAGAAAAAGGGAAGAAGAAGAAGAAGAAGAAGGAGAAGGAGAAGAAGAAGAAGAGGAAGAAGAAGAAGATGGTGATGAGGATGAAGATGAAGATAATGGTGATGGTGGTGGTGGTGATGATGATTGTATTGATGATAGTGATGATGATAATCAACGTGTTTGATAAATCAGTTTTTGGCACTGACGATTTGCAAATGTTAGATGTCTGTTTTTACAATTCTTAAGTCTTCTTTTCTATATGTCAGTGTTTTATGATATTCTTCTCTTGGTATAGTCTTTTATATATTTTTGCTTCTTCATTTTTATTCTCAGTAGTGAACATCGTAACTCAGGAAAAGAATGAAGTTTTTATTTGATGTCTGTTCACAGGTGTGATCTTAGAAAGAAAAAAACAACAAAGGGGGGGGGGGGGGGGGGGGAACTGAAGGGAAGAAGAGAAACAACTAGATCAAATATCAGTTTATAACAATCTGCCAACAGAAGATCTGATAATTAGCTGGACAATCTGATTAAAGTAATTGTTTTTGTTGAAAAGGTTATCTGTTATGTCAGTACACACCGTAAGACATTCAGAGAACACGTGGAAGATAGATATTGCCTTTAAGCAAATATGCTATATATATTTTGTATTATTTTGTCTTCCGGGAGACTGTGTATATTATGTCTTTTGTTAATCTATGTTTTCCCCTGATTTCATTCAAATTTTACGTCAGTCAGCATCCGCTTGTGGGATGCCTGGGGCTCCTCCAGGAAATTCTGTGCTAAAAAATTTTCTCTTTTCTTTCACTCTCTTTGTTTTTCTGCCTTGCTCCTTTGCTTTCTGTCATACATATTCTTTTCTGACTTCCAGGTCCATTCACCTGTATGTGTTCCATAAAGCCTTACATATTGTCTGTTTGAATTAATGATTGGGTACAGGCATTACTGCATTTTGGCTCAAGGAAATATGACATGCAAAAGCAGCTTTGTATAATTTAGGTAAGTTTTTATATGTTTAAGTCTACTCAGTTATGTGTACAGATTTGCAGTTATTTTTTTAAAATCCCTGTGCGATAAATTGGACGGAGTGGTCAACGCCAGGGGCATATCCTTAATTATGTGCGTGAGTGCATCGATACATGTACTTTAATAATTTCTTTTTAATGTTTTTTTTTTTTAATCCGAGGACGGCAAGGTGTTATATGTGTTTTGAGATAGTTATAACCGTTATAAGTCTCTGCGCTGTCGTCTGGGCTTAAAGATTAATAGTGATAATAATGACAGCTTTATCTGCTTAGTCATTGAGTTATTGAAGTGAGAGTGTGTACGATGATATCCACTGATAGTCAGCAATGATGAAGACACCATTCATGATGTATTGTGTGTGGTGTGCTTTTGACAGGGGACTTGGTGCATGGTGAGAGCTGCCTACAGTGGGTGGCCTGACGTTTAGTGAAGACAGGATGATGGCTGTACCTTGTCAACCTTAACAGGTGTGTTGACTTCTGGTCTTCTGGTGTGATCGCCTAGTTTGTCTGTCTAGTTTGTGCTATACAGCAGGCAGAGAGTCTGTCTGTCTGTCTCTCTGTTGCTCGCGCGCACGCGCTCTCTGGCAGAAAGTAGAGATTGGACATTTACTACAAAGGATAAATTGCCTTAGTGGCTCATTTGTGAGACACTTCGTGTTTTGTACGGACCCAGTAACCCTCCTTCCCTCTGTCTGTAGGAATATGTGCGCCAGTATATGTAAACTTGTGTATTTGTCTCTCTGTGTGTGTGTTTCTTGTGTGCATGAAAGATTGTATTTATCAAAATGATTCAATAAACATTTTTGTTTCTTGTCTTGTATTTTTTTTTTGTGGACAAGAGTTACTATTACATGTTTCTGCTTCCGTATTATGATACGTTATTTTTGATGAGCTGACGTTGTTTATATTGTATTAATGTATGTATTCGACTATGTTTAGATTCACTAATCTATGGACATGAACATAACCGTACCTCACGATTTTATTCTGTGGACAGTGCAGCCAGCATGCTTTGACATGGACTGTGTGTGCTGTACAAATGGAACTATGATTGTTATGTGATGATGGTGATGATGATGCTCAGACACACACACGCACGCTCACACAATACACCACACAGCCACATCATAACACACACAATCAATCATACACGCTACACACACACAAACACAGCACACACACGTACATAAATAAAGATTACAGTTGAAAGATGAGCGACACCTTCAAATTGTGATCTAGTGTGTGTGTGTGTTGTGGTGGTGGTGGTGGTGGGGGTGGTGTATGTGTCTGTTCATATGGAAGAATGCTTACAATACTGTTGTTGTCTTTTCTTGTTCTGTGATAAGCCTATTATGCTGATACCATTGGTTTATTGTTGATTTAGGGTGTTTTTTAGATGCATAACATTTCCCGTGCACAACGCTTGTGTCTCAAAATGCTGCACTCTGTATATCATTATAACTTGTTCACTTGTAGTGCGTTTCTGGATTGGTTTCCAGTTTTCTATCTGAATTGTTCCAGTGTCAGCTTCTCCAGAGAATAACTTAACTGCCAGAGGATGGCGCCACTTTTTGTCCGTATGTGTCTATGTTTGAGACTTTTTCTACTGATTTTTTCCTGAAATAGTTCTGTTACCATGGGATCTTTTATATGCGCTAATTATCGCAAATTAAGTGCTTTCTGCGAGACTCAGACTTGTCTTTGGAGATGATATTGAAGCCTGTATTTGTTTTAGAATAAAATTAACTATTGCAGTGCTACGTTATTAAATCGTTCTAAACCAAAGATGTATTTATAGGCAGCTTAGGTAAGAATAGCGTTGGACAACTAAAATTGTGTGCTTTCTATACTGCAAGTATTTCAGAATTTAAGAGTAATGTAGGAACCAGGAAAAACACGAAAGAAGAATATGAACGCGTATTTAATACAACAAAACAAGACAGGCGCAAATTTTCGGCCAACTGGCCTTTGTCAAGCGTAAGATTTTCTCACATTGAAGACAGCAACAGAGAAGTTTCAGTCTTTTTCTCAAAATTTTTGTATTTAGTGTTTGTTTGTTTGTAATCTTACGCTTGACAATGGCCAGTTGGCTGAAAATTTGCGCCTGTGTTGTCTTGTTGTATTAAATACGCGTTCATATTCTTCTTTCGTGTTTTTTCCTGGTTCCTGTTTGCTTGAATGCGGGCAGTTACACTTGTTTTGGATAAGAGTAATGTATTAAACAGTTTTTTTAAAAGACATTTTCGTTTTGTTACCATCTTAGGACCCAAACCTTGTCAACAAACACCGATACCTTCTGTTGGCGAAAACCTGGGATGGTGGACGACGCAGAAGACATGGCCACCTGCATTCTTGACACCCTCGCCCAGCAAGTACAACTGGAGCAGTTTCTCCGCAAATGTTTCGATGAGTTGTGGAACTTTTAGGCGATCTCCTCTCCGCTACAAGGTCTGGCATCAAGCTTATGGGCGTCATTCCTACATCAACTTCTCTGTGAGTTTGTACAGGGTTTTTTTGTGACAGGCGTCAGACACACTAACATACACACATATAACACAGACAGACACACAACATAACACACATAAACACAGACAGACACACTAACATACACTATATAACACAGGCAACACTCATATACGCACAGACACTGACACTGACACACACATAACAAGCACACACATAACAAGCACAGACACTCGCACACACGTAACACACACACACACACGCACACACACACACACACACAAACACGCTCACATACACACACAATCAAACATACATACACACGCACCACATACAACCGTACACACACACACATGCATACACAGAAACACGTACACACACACGCAAACAAACATTCATACACATACACCACACACAACAGTACACACACACACATACATACACAGAAACACGCTCGCATACACACCCGAGTTCTCTCTCACATACAAACACTCATGAATACGCACACATAAACACGACTGATACACCACACACAACACACGCGCGACGCGCTTCACAGACGGACTCGCATACACACACACGTACTCACTGCGCATTCACACAATCAAACACGCTCATACAAACGTTTACATACAAAAACCACTAAACAAGATACACACACACCATCCACACATACACACACTGAACACCTGTTGTCACACATACGCTCTCATACACAAACATAGCTGACAAACATGCTGACACTGCACAAACATGCTGACATGCTGAAACATGCTGAACATGCACAACACGCTGACAAACACACACATATACACAAACACCCTGCACACACACACATATACACACAACACGCTGAAACACACCAGACACACAATACTATAACGCGGTTTTCAGACACAGAACACGCTACTAAGTACATTATAACAAACACTTGTCTAAGCACTCGAACACATACACACACTTATCGATCATATCGACACACATGACGTCTCATTATGTATACAGACACACACACTATGCATATCCTAATGAAAAACTCCTTCGAAAAGACAGCACGCCTACCAAACACAGAGAAACACATACTATATCAGTGTACATCACACACACTGTTCAACAAACACAAACACAAGCCCGTGCACACAGTGATGTGGATCAAGTAGCAGGCCCACAGCGCTTTGTAACAAACCAGTACTACTGTACTTGAACGCCAGTGCTTTGTGGAATTACATGGTCATAGTTTTCCGTAGACAGGTTTTTTTCTGTATGTACAGACTGTTTTTTGTATATACTATCAGTTTTTTGTAATGGTATACTTGTATTCTGTTTTTGTGTATACGCATACAATGTTTTTCGGTATCATGTACGCGATCCGCCCACCCACCCCCCGTAAGTGTGTTGCATGTGCCCAAAATTCAGCATTGGTATTAGTGTAAAAGTGACCCCTTTCCAAGTATTGGTAAAAGTGTACGCTCCTTTCCAAGTTTTGCACAATTGAGTTTTTTGGTTAATCATATTGGTGCCTCGCTGCATGGCGTTGGCGATTATGGACTTCCATCTGTCTCTATCTCTTGTTGCCTCAAGCATCTCTTCCACCCTCCCTGTCTTCAGCCACTCTGCAAGTCCGTCCAGCATTCTCTCCCTGGTTCTACCTGGTGCTCTCCTTCCCTCCAGCTTTCCCGTTGTGACCAGGTGCTCCAATTCCCCTTTCCTCATAAAATGGCCTATAAATGTTGCCTGTCTTTTCCTAATCTTCTTTATGATCTACTTGTGTCTGCCCCCATCAAGACTGTCTCGTTTGTTTTCTTTGCTGTCCATGGAACTCTCAACATTCTTCTTAGAAACCCCATCTCGGCTGCCTCAATCTTGTTACGCCTCGCAACCGTATATCAGTATTGGTTCTATATAACATTCAAGAACTCTCTTCCTGATGTTAATTGATAGGCATTTGTTGGTAAGAATGCTTTTCATCTTCTTGAATGTTGTTTTGGGTTGGCCGATTGTGCTGGCTATTTGTGATGTGCATCTGCCGTGTGGTGAAATGATCGTTCCCAGGTATTTTACCCTAACGTAATATAAACAATGCCTTCACTTTTTGTCATGATTATATTTTTGATCTGTGTCATTGAAATGTTAACATTGTATGTATGATACAATCGGAGCTAGGAAAGTCCCTCCTCCCTTCCTCTTTAAAAAAAAAAAAAAAAAAAAAAAAAAATATAATATATATGTATATTATATACACACACACAAGTAGTAACTGCATGTTTGGTTTACATTTTTTGGACAGGATGGGAATCATGTGGTGTGGAATCTTTTCTCCCTCCTCTCAACTCTTGATTTGTGCCAGTTCACAGATGAATTCGAAAGGACTTGGAAATTCTTTTTGCTCCTTGTATGGAATTTACCACTGTATTTTATAATTATCGACTGAATGTACGTTCCATGTTAGAGTGAAATGCTTAGGTTTTTCTAATGGATCTTTTTCACCCATTTTAGTCTGCCATCGGTGGAGAGAAGTTCCCCATGTCACCTGAGCCTTTAAGTAGCTCTCTGTCTTTTAACATAATGCCACAAATTCTCTCAGTATGATGAAACGAAACGTTGTAAACGCCACATTCTCTCACAATGTAACCAAAGGCACACAGAGACTTTCATTGTAAGGTTTTTATTGCTAACAGAAGTGCAGTAAGTAAACTTGTACAGTTGTTTTATAAACAATATGTGCTTTTTGAAAAATACTTTGCTGGGTTTTCTGGCCATTTTGGAAAAATCCCGCTTTGTTTGGATCCAAGAACCATTGAGATCCACTCATACCGGCACGGACGTGTACTGACATTTTCCCGCTGCCTCGGACGGAAAGGTGTGCGTGTGCTTGGAGTCTTCTTGCGTTGTTTGCCGTCTCCATGGTCAGCCCGCATGTGTCCATCACTGTGGCCATTTGTCTGGCTCCCCCTGTCCGCTGCCAGGGTACTTCTGTATTCTTCTTCCTGTGTACCCCCCTCCCCCCCCTGATGGGGCAGGTGGGATGGGAGCGGCTAGTGATGGAGGTGGCTGTGACAGATCCAGTGCTGAGACTGTGAGCACCGTCCTGTTCTGATGGAGATAGCCATGTAGACAGACAGGTGTTGTATTATATATATAGCACGGTACTATGCTATTATTATACTATTGTATTATATAGCGCGGTATCATGGTGTGTTGTTAGTAAGCCTACAGGACTGCTGGTACCTCCAACTTTCGGCCCTGCAAATGCTCATAAGAGGTCTGCGCACAACAGTTCACCTGGTTCCCATTTGCAGGGCCGAAAGTCTGAGGTACCAGTTCAGGCTTACTAACAACACACCATGATACCGCGCTATATATGTAATACAACACATGTCTGTCTGCATGGCTATCTCCATCACAACAGGACGGTGCCCAGTCTCAGCACCGGTCTTGTCAGATCCACCCTCCACCACTGGCGGTCTCTCCCATCCGACCTGTCCCATCGGGGCTGGGGGTACACAGGAAGAACAACACAGAAGTACCCTGGCAGCGAACAGGGGAACCAGACAAATGGCCAGTGATGGACACGTGTGGACTGACCATGCAGACGGCAAACAACGCCAGACTCCATGCACACACACAACCTTTTTGTCGGAGGCACCGGAAAAATGTCGGTACACGTCCGTGCCAGCAGTGTGAGTGGATCCCAATGGTTCTTGGAGGAAGAGCAAACACTAACATTTTTGCAAAAGCATTGAGTGTTTGAATTTCTGCTTGCTTAATTTTCAGGTAAGATTTAAAAGATATAAGCATGTAATTGCATTTGTAGTCTGCAGGTCTGAATAGCTCAGTCAGTAAAGCTGTGGAATGGACATCTGATGTCTTTGTGTTCAACCCCTGCATGCCAACAAATTTTTGTGAAATAAAATATAGGGACCTTTTGCCTCCTGGCTGCCGACATTGAAGGGCCGGTCTTTGGGGTGATTAAGGTGCAAATGCACCAGTGCATTTAAAGTGCAAGTGCACGAGTGTACTTTTTTATTTTCTAGGCAAGAGTTGAAAGATATAAGCATGTAATTGCAGTTGTAGGCAGCAGGTCTGAATAGCTCAGTCAGTAAAGCTGTGGACTGGACATTGATGTCTCTGTGTTCACTCCCTGCCTGCCAACAAATTTTGTTTGTAAAATAAATAAATAAATAAAATATAGGGACCTTTTGCCTCCAGGCTGCCCACATTGAAGGGCAGTCTGGGGGGGATTAAAGGGGGGGTCCACAGTTGTCAAGGGGTGGAAGTGTGTGGTGTAGTAAAGTGCAGGCAAGAGAGCATACAAAGAAAACAGATAATGATCTACAAAGAAAATGTGGACAGTGTACACAGTAACACACAACAGAAACATGAAAACAATTCATAGACTTTTAACTTTATAACAAAAAAATCCCAAATCATTTTGTGTAGCTAAGGATGCAGTCCTGAACTCCCCCTCCCTCCACAACATCTCACACCCTAACAGTTTTAATTGGGTGCCGTTTTTTTTTTTTTTTTATCAAAGTCTTAAAAATCCCAGAGTGGGGAAAAGAGACACAAATGTGAGCGTTATTTGGGCCCAGGCCCACTGACTGACCACTGACCCAACACACCACTTTCTGTCCATATTGTGAATTCACACAGTATAGACAGACAGTGGCTTATTTATTTTACAAACAAAATTTGTTGGCAGGCAGGGTTGAACACAGAGACATCAGATTCCAGTCCACAGCTTTACTGACTGAGCTATTCAGACCTGCTGCCTACAACTGCAATTACATGCTTATATCTTTCAACTCTTGCCTGGAAAAAAAAAAAAAGTACAATAGTGCACTTGCACCAACACTGAAGACTTGACCAAAAACTACACACTGAACTGTTAGGGTGTGGGTGTTGGGGAGAGTTAAGGACTGCATCCTTTAGTTACACACACAACTGTCAACTGTCAGAGAAGTGAAAACAGCAGACAGACCAGTACAGACTGACAACAGTGTAAAACATGGAGTAGGGTGGATGGGTCAGGGAGGGGGCTTAGGTCAAAGGAACACACATTGCTGTATCTCTGACCTTGGAACAGAACAAAATGGTTTGGATTAGGGGGGGGGAGAGATTACAGCACACTGCCACATTTCAATATCTACATCATGAAGAACAAAGAAAATATCTATGCAAAAAAAAAAATCTTGATATTTACTTAATTTCCCCTACACACTGTAAAGTACCTGTGCTTGTGTAGCCCCCTGTTGGTCTCATACTTGTAGAGTATCTCGCCTGTCCATTACTACATCAAAACAAATGACCATAAGGTTGTTCCCTGGGAAGTGACCAGCCAAGAGGTCTTAAGTCACACTGTCCTCTACTATAACATCAAAACAAATGACCGTAAGGTTGTTTCCTGGGAAGTGACCAGCCAAGAGGTCTGAAGTCACACTTTCCATTACTACATCAAAACAAATAACCGTTAAGGTTGTTTTCCTGGGAAGTGACCAGCCAAGAGGCTTAAGTCACACTGTCCATTACTACAACATCAAAACGAACGACCAAGGTTGTTCGGGAGGGAGTGTTGACTTGACACACCAAAGTCGTTACAGTAAAAACCTATCGTTGACCACTGCTGACCCTTCACTAGTCAGTGACAGTCACACTGCAGTATACAGTTCCACTCGTCCTGGCTCCAGTAGATAGATCCAACATCATCAGTCATTGTGTCGGGTACCAGTCCCACCCCTCTTTGCCTGGCAGCGCACTTCAGGCATTGCCCCAACCCCTCCAACCCAGACGTCCATCCCTGCCCCAGGTCGCCCCACAACCTGCCAAGTGAAGGAACACTCCCACAGTGGAACAAACAACAAGCTCTGAACCAAAGCACAAAGAACAGTTCCTCCTCCTCCTCCTCCAGGAATCACCAAGGCCACAGACAGTGACAGAATTTGACACAAGCCCAACTTCATGACAACCTACAAACAGTTTTCAGCACAAAATACAGAAATAAACATTCTGAATTGATCCACACGTGTCTGTTTTCTGTGAGACTGGAGAGAACGTGAGACAGAAAGATGTGTGGAGAAGTTGGATGAAAAATACTTATGTTTCGACTCCACTGTCTTTTCCCTCATCTTCTTAACAGGCCAGGTATCCTTTCACAGTTAGCTGGGTGGACTGGAGGCTACACTATATGCAGTTTATAACGTCTAAAGCAGAGACCCCCCCCCCCCTACCACACAAGAATGGTTTCACTGGATGAAAATTGACGCTGGTCAAAAAAGGCTAACCAAAAAAGCCACAAACATAAACACACCAAGTTATTATGAATACAAGGTGTCCATTTCGTCCAAGATATGAAAACTACTCGCGCCATCAACATACTATTAACACTACCATTCGGATGAAATAATAATAACCGCATGTGTATGGTTCAAACAGTGCATATATCAGAGAATATTCGTTATACTTTACATAAGGGGGTGGGATGGGGTTTGTCATGTCCACCGTACATGAATGCAGTATAAAAAAAGTGGTACACACCTATATCAATGCAGCAAAAATGACAACAGATGATGACATCAAACCAGGAACCGACAGTAGTAACACCAATCCACAACAAATAACAGGATGAAAAATGTAAAATGTGTACCGACGTTAGTGCATTATAAACAGGGAGCTTATGTGCACCATCCACTTGTTTGCGCTTGCCAAAGATCCCAAAGCAAAGAAGGGGATGTCCCTGATAAAACTTTAAAGATTCTCCATTACAGGTTAACAAAAATACACACATACACTGTGTGTGGTCGTGTTTATTACAGAAAAATATATGGCCGCTACGATAATAATGATAATAATAATAACAAAAAGAAATGATAAATCATTATCATTATTATTATTGTTGTTGTAATTGTTGTTTAAAGACCAGCCAACTACTCAGAGCTATAACCATCTCTGACAACAAACATCCCAACAATTCCATGACACTGAAAACAAAACCTGACAAGAAATTCAAGTTCACACATACTGCTTTTACACATAATTATAATCTAAGGATATGCCTCTGGGCCTTGACCATTCCGCCCAATTCACCACCAGACGGACTTCAAAATACCACAGTACAAATGCATAAGCAGAAAAGTAAGTACACAAAAACAGACATAAAAATGGCACACAGTAATAATAATAATTACAATATTTATATAGCGCAAAATCTTGATAAAATCAAATCTAAGCGCTGAAGCAGACACACACGCAGGCACGCACGCTCGCACACACACGCACGCACACATACAGACACACACACACACACACACCCACACACACGCATGGCTATAAATGGGGAGAAAGAATAAAAGCAATAAAAGCAAGAATAAAAGCAATGGAAAATTATAGAGAGCATAGCATACAATTATATATTATAACCATGTGATTCCCTCCGAGCGGAGACAGGCTGCAGAGGGGAGGGTTGAGTGAGGTTAGGATTTTATGCAGGAGAGAAAAGGTGAGTTTTGAGAGCGGACTTGAAGGAGACAAAAGTAGGTTGCTGACGGACTGAGAGAGGAAGTTTGTTCCAGGAGAGTGGACCAGAAACAGAGAAGGCTCGTGGACCATAGGTATTGAGCTTAGTGCGTGGAAAGCGAAGAGTCAGAGGATCAGAGGCAGAGCGGAGGGTACGTGAGGGAACATAGATCTCAAGTAGGCTTGACAGGTAATCGGGGGCTGCGTTATTGAGGCTTTTGTAGCACATGGTGTCTAGTTTGTACTGTATGCGCTTTGATACAGGGAGCCAGTGAAGTTGTGCCAGGAGAGGAGATATGTGGTCAGCTTTTTTCTTTTTGAGTACAAGGCGTGCAGCATTGTTTTGAATGCGCTGTAGGATGTGAATGGTGGAGGCAGGAAGACCAGACAGGAGTGAATTGCAATAGTCAATGCGAGACATTATGAAGGAGAGAACGAGTTTTGCAGTTGTTTCGACAGAGAGATACTTCCTGATCAGCTTTATACGATGGAGATGATAGTAGCAGGATCTGGCAGTTTGAGAAACAAAGTTGTTCATGGAGAGGGTAGAGTCAATGCAGACACCAAGGTTTTTAGCTGAATCAGAAATTGGGACTGATGTGTTACATAATGGGAGAGAAAGAGGAGGCAGCTGAGAAAGTTTCTGACGGGTGCCAATGAGGATAGCTTCTGTTTTGTCGTCATTAAGCTGAAGTCTACAGTACCTAAAATTGCCACTAAGCAATCCACAGTTTATACATGTACCTACTTACCAACCCTTTATGGTAAAATTACACATGAATGAACCATGGCAAAAACATGGAAACATGGCAAAAAACATGGAAACATGGCAAAAACATGGAAACATGGCAAAAACATGGAAATGCTTACAGAAACAAAGGAGGAATGCAGAAACAGAATGACAGAAAAGAGGAAATTTCTAGCAAAGAATTTCCAGAAGGTACCGAAAGAGCCCCCCCCCCGAGTGCATTCTGTGGTGACAAAACATTGAATTCAATACTATGCAATCTATGGGAAAGAGAGCACCAGGTAGAACCAGGGAGAAGATACTAGACAGACTTGCAGAGTGGCTGAAGACAAAGAAAGTGGAAGAGATGCTTGAGGCAACAAGAGATAGAGACAGATGGAAGTCCATGATCGCCAACGCCATGCGGCAAGGCACCTGATGATGATGATGATGATATATGAACATACAATAATACAAAGCTAAGGAACAAGGGAGAAACAAAGGAGAGTAACAGAAAACGGGGATACTATCCATACTGAAAGAGCCCCCGGCAACCCAACGGGGGGTACTTGGAGGGTTAGAAAAAAAGTGAACAGAAAAACATAAACATAATAACTATATACACAAACACAGACATAAAAACAGGCCATATAATACCTAACATTGCCACTAAGCAGTTCACATCTCTTTAGAGCCAAAAATACAATTAACATATATGAACCCAATTATCAGTGATAATAACAGACAGGATGTAATGTCGAAAAACAGAGGAGAATGGATCAGCAAGGTAGGAAATGAGAAAGGAAGGGATGACAGAAAGCAAAGGAACAAGCCAGAAACAAAAACAGTGACAGAAAAGAAAATTTCTAGCGCATCACTTCCAGCAGGGGATACTGTTTATACCGAAAAGTGTGTGTGTGGGGGGGGGGGGGGGGGAGGAGGAAAGCAATCCGAGTACATAAAATCATGAAATCCAGTGGAATCCCACACAATGCAATCTATGGCAGTTTTAGGAACTAACATCTAGAATATCACAGACACACAACAAAAACAACTACAAAAAAAAAAGAAGAAAAAAATGTAGTTATTACTTTCACTATTTGTAGACAGGCTGAGGACAGTCGATGTTTCTTTGTTCATTCTGGCAGAGGTTTGCCCATGTGTCTTTGTTTGGTGATTTTTCTTATGATAATTGTGAGTGTCGACATCACTGACATGATTTTGCAGTCTGTTGTAGCCTACTGTAGTTTGGCCAGCTGTTTCCTGTAAACACACAAATAAACTATATCATTCTATCAATCAAATATATATGTGAAATTAGCTCACTAAAAAAAATCATGATACATATTTTCTCTAATAAATGGACATTCTGTACTTCATGTGTGTCTGAAATGGACTCTCTCTCTCCCCATCTCTCTCTCTACCTCCCTCCTTCCCTCTCACGCTCACCACTCCACACCCACTGCCACTTATCGACATTCTAAAATATTGGATCAGTCACACACAATCCAAAGCAATCATTGTCTGTTGGATGTGGATAAAACACGAGTTCTATAAACAGCTCCTGTCTGTCTCTGACATACATCACCTCCCACCAAACCACCCCCTCTCTCTCTCTCACACACCACAAACACACACACACCACACATACAATGACACACCAATCCCAATGACAGACAGGCAGACAGACAAACACACACACTGTCACTTAAGGATTATTCTACAATATTGGTGGATCAGTCACAAACAATCAGAATCAATCACTGTCTACTAATTATAATAAATGCCGTTTATAGCTCCTGTCGCTCCCTTTTTCTGACGTACATAATCCATCCTCCCTACACAAGGATCACTCTCCCTCCCACTCTCTCCTCCCTCTCACTCATTGTTCTCTCTCACTCTCCCTCCCCCCCCCTCTCTCTCTCACACACACACCCATGAAATCAGAAATGGGTAGTATGAACACAACTTCACAAAAATATACAAGGAAGAAACATGTGCAACTCATGTAGAGGCTTAAAACATATACTATTAGAGCAGAATAAACATGTGAGCTTATGTGCTGCATGCATTTTGCACTCGGTAATGATCCCAAGGTAACAAAACGGAGCAAAATTCTGTACAAAAATCTACCATCATAGATAGCAAAAATGTACGCATACAAACATAGAGAAGCCTGTGTTTTATGTAAAAACAAAATGTCTATGGTTGTTAATGTTTAACGCCCAGTGGCTGGCTCAGAGTTGTGTCAGGGCTTTAACAATTTAAAAAACACACACACACACAAGACACACACACACACACACACAGAAGCTTGCTAATTTGTACCTGCTCAAGATCCATGCCATGGCTTTCGTGAAATTCAGCACCATTATTACTTGAAGCAGGAAAGGTCTTCCTTTGACACTTGTGTTGATGGAAAAGTAACCTGAATATTGTCTTTTGTTGTTGACATCAGTCATTTTCTGATTGTCTGTAAACGTTTATGTCGTGGCTTGATACTTTTTCAGCAACAAACTATGATTGAGTGAGTGAGTGAGTGAGTGAGAGAGGAGAGAGAGAGAGAGAGAGAGAGTGTGTGTGTGTGTGTGTGTGTGTATGTGTGTGTGTTGTGTGTGTGTGGTGTGTGTATGTGTGTGTGTGTGTATGTGTGTGTGTGTGTGTGTGTGTGTGTGTGTTGTGTGTGTGTGTGTGTGTGTGTGTGTGTGTGTTGTGTGGTGTGTGTTTTTCTGCGCACGCTCGCGCGGTGTGTGTGTTTATGTTGATACTCGGCAACTTTGGTAATCATCAAATAAATCCACGAGAACCAACTTCGTTCAAAACTGACTAAATTAAGCTCATCTTTTAATTTTGTACTGAGATATATATCTTAAAAAACAAAACGAAAAACAAACAAAAAACAGGCCAACAAAAAAAAAAAAAAAAAAAAAAAAAGGAAAAACAACAACCCCCCCCCCCCCAAAAGAAAAACAAAACAAAAACAAAAACAGAGGCCAACACAAGTTTGTACCTCATTTTAATGCCACAAATTTCAACCAACCACCCAGTAGCACCCCTCAAGTTAGAACCCACACCATTACTGATTAGGGTTTCCGATGTCCTAGGCAGATACTTTATAACCACGGGGCCACACAATTCACTACGCTGTCAGACTCATCACGGCAAGAAGCAGGGTCAATGGACAGAGAGGGCCGGGTCATTCAGCCATAAGCAGGCTGCTACATGCAGTGAATGTCTTGTCAATGCCTGCTGTAGGGAAAGGAAGCCATCAGTGAGAAAAGCTTCTTAGGGTAACATGACTTTCCTAATTCCCACAGGCCTTCCCGGTTAACGATGTCATGTGCAGTGCTCACATCTCTACAGGCACTATGGTCCTCCTGGGTTTGCCGGCCACACTTCTCTTGTGGCTGGCGGATCATCATCATCATCATCATCGTCGTTCGTCGTCATCGTCGTCATCATCATCATCATCATCACCACCACCACCACCACCATCGTCGTCGTCTTCATCATAATCATCGTTGTTGTCATCATCATCGTCGTCATCATCATCATTATAATTGTCGTCGGCATCATCACCATCTTTTTCATCATCATCGTCGTCGTCATCATCATCGTCGTCACCATCAACATCATCGTCATCCATCTTCTGGTGGCCTAACAGTTAAAGTACCTGAATCAGAAAAAAAAACACGAAAGAAGAATAAGAACGCGTATTTGATATAACAAGACAAGACAGGAGCAAATTTTCGGCCAACTGGCCTTTGTCAAGCGTAAGATTACAAACAAACAAACACCAGATACAAAAATTATGAGAAAAAGACTGAAACTTCCCTGCTGCTGTGTCAGTTTATTCCTTTTCTCACATTGGACTTGTCTTGTTGTATCAAATACGCGTTCGTATTCTTCTTTCGTGTTTTTTTCTGGTTCCTGTTTGCTTGAACGCGGGCAGTCACACTTGTTTTGGATTAAGTTAAAGTACCTGCCCAGGATGAGAGAAAACCGGGTTCAACTCTTGGACAGGACAGGGATTCTCTCTCTCTGTACTCGACCTTGAGCGGTGGTCTGGGTGTTAGTCTTTTGGATGAGACGATCTACCAAAGTCCTAATGTGCAGCATGCACTCCGCACATCAAACATGCACGTTAAAGATCCTGTCATTCATATCGGTGTTTGGTGACTTATGGTAACACAAAAACACACCATCCACATCCCCCAAAATGGGGGTATGACCACACACACACACACACACTCTCTCTCTCTGTACACAGCCCAAGCCTCTCATTATATACCGAGCCGTTGTATTCTTCGAATTACCAAGAAATGTTACTTACAAGAACTCCGGGACTGGAAGATCATCAGTATGGTCTAACCCCCTCAGTTCCCCATCCAATCCACTAGCTGCCCTCAGGGAATGGGTTAATAGAGTGAGACACGGATGAAGGGGTTAATGTCCCCGTACTCTATGGCACTATGTAATGTGGGTTATTAGTAGAACGTAGACAGTTCCAACAAAGATGTCTGCCCAAGATCTGCTGTATCACGCGGCAAGATCCACTGTCCAAACTTCCAGCTCTTAAGAAGTGTGGCTTAAAAACAGTTTTTTTTGGGGGGGGGGGGGGGGTGAGGGAGAGTGAAAGAGAGAGAGAGAGAGAAGACAGAGAGAGAGAGACAAAGAGAGAGAAAGACAGAGAGAGAGAGAGAGAGAGAGAGAGACAGACAGACACACACACACACAGACAGAGAGAGAGAGACACACACACAGAGACAGAGAGAGAGAAAGACAGAGAGAGAGAGGAAGACAGAGAGAGAGAGAGAGACAGAGAAAGAGAGAGAGAGACAGAGAGAGAGACAGAGAAAGAGAGACAGAGAAAGAGAGAGAGAGAGACAGAGAAAGAGAGAGAGAGACAGAGAAAGAGAGAGAGATAGAGAGACAGAGAGAGAGGACGGACGGGGGGTCTCGAGAAAAGATTAAACGAAACTTGATTCTTCCACGGTATAGATATTATAGCACATATACCAATTTACATTATGTAGCTATCGTTGTCACTACTCTACTGGTATTAAAACAACAGAAAGAAGGGCAATATATAAGACTCACCAATGACACAAGTAGAAATACAAAAAAAGAAAAAAAAAAAAAAAAGAGGAGAGAGAGAGAGAGAGAGAGAGAGAGAGAGAGAGAGAGAGAGAGAACTAAAAACAAACCAACCCACATTACGTAATACATTTTTGATCGTGAATACACAACAGCGAATATACACGCATTCGAATGAGCGTGCGCGCAGAGAGAGAGAGAGAGAGAGAGAGAGAGAGAGAGAGAGAGGAGAGAGAGAGAGAGAGAGAGAGAGAGAGAGAGAGAGAGAGAGAGAGAGAGAGAGAGAGAGAGAGAGACAGAACTAAAAACAAACCAACCCACATTACGTAATACATTTTTGATCGTGAATACACAACAGCGAATACACACGCATTCGAATGAGCGTGCGCGCAGAGAGAGAGAGAGAAGAGAGAGAGAGAGAGAGAGAGAGAGAGAGAGAGAGAGAGAGAGAGAGAGAGAGAGAAACTAAAAACAAACCAACCCACATTACGTAATACATTTTTGATCGTGAATACACAACAGCGAATATACACGCATTCGAATGAGCGTGCGCGCAGAGAGAGAGAGAGAGGAGAGAGAGAGAGAGAGAGAGAGAGAGAGAGAAGAGAGGAGAGAGAGAGAGAGAGAGAGAGAGAGAGAGAACTAAAACAAACAAACCCACATTACGTAATACATTTTTGATCGTGAATACACAACAGCGAATATACACGCATTCGAATGAGCGTGCGCGCAGAGAGAGAGAGAGAGAGGAGAGAGAGAGAGGAGAGGAGAGAGAGAGAGAGAGAGAGAGAGAGAGGAGAGAAGAGAGAGAGAGAATAGATAGACAAGAGACTGAGGATAGACAAAGAGAGAGAGAGGGGGCAGACAGACACAGAGGGGGAGGGGGAATAGAGACAGAGAATAGATAGACAAAGAGACAGATGAGAGAGAGAGAGAAAGAGAGAGAGAGAATAGATATAAGAGAAGAAGATAGACAAGCGAGAGAGAGAGAGAGAGAGAGAGAGAGAGGAGAGAGAGAGAATAGATAAACAGACAGAAGACAGACAGGCACACACACAGAGAGAGAGAGAGAGAGAATAGATAAACAGACAGAAGACAGACAGGCACAGAGAGAGAGAGAGAGAGAGAGAGAGAGAGAGAGGAGAGAGAGAGAGAGAATAGATAAACAGACAGAAGATAGGCAGAGAGAGAGAGAGAGAATAGATAAACAGACAGAAGACAGACAGACAGGCACAGAGAGAGAGAATAGACAAAGAAAGAGAGAGAGAGAGAGAGAGAGAGAGAGAGAGAGAATAGATAAACAGACAGAAGACAGACAGACAGGCACAGAGAGAGAGAGAATAGACAAAGAAAGAGAGAGAGAGAGAGAGAGAGAGAGAGAGAGAGAGAGGAGAGAAGAGAGAGAGAGAGAGAGAGAGAGCTGAAGTCTCTTCATCTCATCAATACTTGTCGGCTATTTCCAGCACTAGCAGTGTGCTCGTGCATGTGACCGATGCCAGCAACCCTGCTCTTGTAACAATACACGCCACTGGCCCATCCAGTTTTTCTTGGCGTGTCTGTCCACGGCAGCTTGGGTCTAACTTTGCATCCCGATAGGCCAAGATTATTTTCTGTGGTAACTGTTGGTCTAACTACAGACATGGGCAGGAAGACAGGCAACTGAGTTATATACTCTTGTGATATGATCACCTTGCTATATGGTATCTTTCGGTCTAATCCAAGATGCTGATACGAAAACAGGCGACCAGCTCTGTCACAGTGCGATAGGATCGCCTCGGTAAACTGTCACTTTCGGTTTTGATTGATTTGGTTCAGTTTTTACGTCGACACCCACCTCAGGTGATATGGCCGACGGGGATAACCATCCCAGGGAACCAGAAGAACAAGAAAACCAATGTAAACGCGTATTTAACAAAACAAGACAAAACAAGCGCAAATTTTCGGCCAACCGGCCTTTGTCAAGCGCGAACGCACGGTCACAAACAGACCACAAACACCAAACAACGGATAGATCTAATAAAAACAGGACTAAAAACTTCCCTGCCGCCTCGTCCAGTGGATAAAAATTGACCAATGAATGGTTCCTGTTTGCTTTGGCGCGGGCAGTCGCACTTGTTTTGGATCTTGTATTACATCCCAGGGAAGTTTTAATATAACGCACCCCTGGAGTCGAACCCACAACCATTGGCATGTGAATCCGACACTCAAACCAACTGAGCTACTGGGGCCCGCCACACTGGGTGATATGATGGCCTCGCTATATAACTTTTGGCCTGACAGCGGCCTACGGTCTGACCGTACACACAGGTAATAAAACAGTCACTAGCTGTGTCACACTCTGTGATATAATCGCTGCTCTACATTGTAAACCTTTCGTCTGACCCTAGACAAAGACAGGCAACTTAGCTTTTTGGATTGTTATTGTTCTTTTAAAGCCCAGCCGACTGCGTAGAACCATATTAGGGGGAGAGAGAGAGAGGAGAGGAGAGAGAGAGAGAGAGGAGAGAGAGAGAGAGAGAGAGAGAGAGAGAGAGAGAGAGAGAGAGAGAGAGAGAGAGAGAGAGGAGAAAGGAGGGAGAGAGAGAGAGAGAAAGTGAGAGAGAGAGAGAGGAGAGAGAAGAGTGAGAGAGAAGGAGAGAGAGAGAAGAGAGAGAGGAGTGACAGAGAGAGAGAGGAGTGAGAAAGAGAGGATGAAAGAGAGAAGTGAGAAAGGAAAGAAGAGAGAGAGAGAGAGTGAGAGAAAGAGAGAGAGACAGAATGACAGTAGTGTGGTTTAGTGTGTGTGTGTGTGTGTGTGTGTGTGTGTGTGTGTGTGTGTGTGTGTGTGTGTGTGTGTGTGTGTGTGTGTGTGTGTGTATGTGTGTGTGTGTGTGTGTATGTGTGTGTGTGTTGCCAGGCTTGCTACTATTTATGTCTAGGCTCTAAACTTTTCCCCCACACATCTCACCATCCATCCTAAGGCCCGAGTCCAGGCGGGGGAGTCATAACCAGACCGTGCCTGCAATATGCCATCAGATCATCATCTCACCATCTCTGTCCATCATTATCCATCGTCCCCTTTCTCCCATCTCTCTGGGATGGTCATCTCCTGAAGTGGATGCCGACGTAAAAGTCGATTCAAATTGCAACGGAGTTACGGGAACTAGCATGTAATTATATACATATATATATATAATGACTACCTGCTGAACCTGTCTCTCATTGACAAAAAAGCTACTTACTGCGTAAGTATTATTAAAAAAAAAAAGAGAGAGAGAGAGAGAGAGAGAGAGGGATTGATGAGAGAGGAAAGAGGAGAGAGAGAGAGAGAGAGAGAGAGAGAGAGAGAGAGAGAGAGAGAGAGAGGAGAGAGAGAGAGACGTAGAAGAAGAAACCTCAAAATATGATCAAAGTGATCTCTTCTGACGAGCTGTGCCCCAAAAAACGAGATCAAACACACGCGATGATCCACCGAGGAGTACTGTCAAAATCACTGTGGTATTTTTCGGCACCAATCGGCTCCTGTCACGAAATGACGAATTTGAGTGAGCTATGGACTCATTGTGAGGGACCATTCAGACGAGTCTCATCCACTACATCGATGGTCAAAGTTTCTGGCCAACACCGCAGGTGTCTGTATCTCTCAGGTCTGGTTGACATCAAGGTATATTATCAACGGAAGCGTAGAGTAAGCACTGTCACGCAGCTTCATCCAGAACGGAATTGCATGACATCGTGAATAACCATTACACACCTCGTAATGCATCATAATAGCACCTTGAAACTCTGTGGCCATTTTAGTGGCACAGAAAATCGGACAGAAGAGAACACTTTTCTCAGTACTGAGAAGGCGGTGCCAGAGTCCTCTCCATCGCTCTTTACCTTCTCCAACCGTGAACAGGGTCAGGTACCAGTGACAACGGGGTAAACCAGAGGCCGGCTGTAACGGTTGATATGGAGCCAGATTTAAACCTACGCAGACAGACTGGAAGGTAGAACTCAACCTCTACTTCAACCAAGCCAAGAAACCACTGGGCCAGCGCTCACCGCTCCAACTGGCTAAAGTAATCATTTGGACAGTGTGTGAGGTAACAGAATATTCATTGGCACTTGAGAGAAGAAGTAATCCAATACTTGTGATCGTCTGTCTCCAGCGGCAGGAGACGGTAGGTCAAAAGCACTCGGACCGTGATCAATACCTCGTCTGGACTGGAGATAGATCTAGTCGTCTTCAGACCTGCTTCCTGTCTTTTCTTTTTCCCCTTTATTTTCTTTTTTAAACCAGGCTGCTTTATATCGACTGGAAAGAGGCGTGTGTCTGTCTGGGTGGTTTTGGAAAAAATCTAATCAA
>CM060309.1:97230961-97243461 GCA_030674185.1 Monoplex corrugatus | reverse complement strand
TAAGTTGAAAGTTTGTGTCAAAATCTGCCAGCAGTAGTGATATGCACACTCCTGGTTCAAGTTCAAGTTTATATTGCTTAAATATGGTCCAGCCGTCTACTAGAGCCATATCAGGGCTAACACCACGTCAAAAACGACAACCAGGTTAAAAGACAACAGTTTAAAAACCATGCTCACCGTTAACCTTGCAAGTCTAAAATACAATTAAAGAAAAACAGCCGTAAAATCATATCAGGTGAAATATATTCATCTCTTGTAAAAACTGGAAAATTGCATCAGGAGGGACGTCTCAGAAGAGGTTCTTTAAGGAGTCCGCCGTGTAGTGTTTTGATTCATATTGTACAAGTCCCAGCAGTTAAGGAGAGGGTGTCTGATGCTCAACGGCTCGTCACACGGTATACACCAGGTGCTCCTTCATTTTTTAAAGGTACGATGTGTAGGATGTGTGACCCGTGTGTAACCTACATAACACTGTCTCTTTCTTTCGGTTTCCTGCAGCAGATGGGAGAATTTCTTTCAGGTTGGGGCGGATTTGGAAAAAATTGTTATCTGTCTGTACTTTCCAATCTTCCTGCCACAGATTTCTCAGTAACTGTGCACTTTCGATTTTACATCTGTGTAAGGAATCAAGGATTCAGACATCTTTTCCCTTGTGGCGTTCTTGGCCTCCAATAACCAACATGGCCCTGGTACCACGCAAAACCATGTGCACTGGAAAGTTTTGAAATGGGGTGGCGAACCACAGACATCTAAGATCTTAGATGTCTGTGTGGTGAACACTATCTCTCCCCATCAGTAGACCTAATCTGCTTGAGATTTATACACAAAAATATAAATACGCACTCTCTCTCTCCTCCCCCTCCACACACACACACTTCACCCTCACAACACAACACAGACACACTCAAAACGAGAACTAAACATTTCAAATCAAAACCACCCCCAATCCCAAGACAGCCATGGGAAGATAATTGTAGTGTAATTTTCCTGCCTCATGCATAGCCTCCCCTGTAGTGTAGGCACCGAAGCCCTGACGTGCCCACAAAGCTGGCCACTGGACTGTCTGACATTTCAAAATGCTGACACAGGAAAGGAGAAAAGAAGGAACAGGATGGTACGGCTATTCTAACATTTCCCCTTTTAAGGTTAGCAAAAGTTAGAAGGCCGATGCGTTTGGTTGACATAAACTATAAGGATAAAACAGTCAAGCCATATTGACAATCTTTCTTTTATCAATGCTAATAGAAAGTATGCATGTAAGACTTTATGAACACATTATTCATATTAATATCTATACAGAAAAAAAAAGACTTGGAAAATGACTGGAGGTCAATCAAGCTCTCATAAAGATATGAAATTTTCTCGTCAGGCATATACATACATATGCGCATGCGCACACCACACATACACAAATGCGCGCACACACATACACACATGCACGCGCACACACACATGCATGCACGCGTGATCACATACATGCATGCACACACACATCTAATGTGCACACACACACAAAACCATGCTTGTTCGCATATAACGAAGTACAAAACAGGAAAAGAAAAAACATGGAACCCAACCGACCAACCCCAACCACACACAGTCCAAGAGCGATAAATCAGTGGGCATCCCTGCATAATGAATAGTCTCCCTTCTAGTGTAGGCACTGATCCCCTGACGTCTGCACACAGACCTGGCCACTGAACTGTTGACATTTCTTCCACTCACCGGGATGGAAAGCAAAGACAGACAGACAGAGAGAGAGAGACAGACAGACAGAGAGGAAAGCAGAAAAGACAGGAAAGAAAAAGAGGTGTTTGGAGTTTGTTCAACGCGGAGTCATCGCATTTATTTCTTTATGCGTTCCACTCAAATATGACAGCAATAATTATCCATGCGCAGGCAAGGTCTTCAGATGGGGAAGGGTGGAGGAGGAACCTACGAAACACTAAGTTGACATCACAGGCCAGTTTAACCCTTTGACTCCCGCACCCTATACACTAGCTGCAAAATGTAACCCTTTGACTCCCTCAACCTATCCACCAACAGCAAAAACTTAACCCTTTGACTCCCTCACCCTATCCACCAACAGCAAAAACTTAACCCTTTGACTCCCTCAACCTATCCACCAACACAAAAACCCAACCCCTTGACTTCCGCACCCTATCTACCAACAGCAAAAACTTAACCCTTTGACTCCCTCACCCTATCCACCAACAGCAAAAACTTAACCCTTTGACTTCCCTCACCCTATCCACCAACAGCAAAAACTTAACCCTTTGACTCCCAGACCCTATCCACCAACAGCAAAAACTTAACCCTTTGACTCCCTCACCCTATCCACCAACAGCAAAAACTCAACCTTTTGACTCCCTCACCCTATCCACCAGCTTCCTGCAGGTGAGGGAGTTAAAGGGTTAAGCTTTTGCTTTGCTAGCATGGTTGACAACGCAGGATGATGGTGGGGACAGGGTGCGGAAGTCAAAGGGTTAATGCAACTGGCTGGGATTGAACTCCAGATATCGGAGCCCACGGCTCAAGCAAAAGAACCTATCAGCCCGTGAAAATCATAGCGCCTGTCTGAGGGTTGGACTCACAACCTCCCCCTCACACACACACACACATATACAGACAGACACGTGCTCTCTTTCACGTTTGTAAACACACACTTCTCTTTTCACGTACATTCTCTCTCTCTCTCTTTCACATACATTTTCCCCTTCCTTCAGTCTTCTCTCTTTTCAGTACATTTTCTCTCTCTCTCCTTTCACAGTACATTTTCTCTCTCTCTCTCTTTCACGTACATTTTCTCTCTCTCTCCTTTTCACGTACATTTTCTCTCTCTCTCTCTCTTCACGTACATTTCTCTCTCTCTCTCTCTTTCACGTACATTTCTCTCTCTCTCTCTCTCTTTCACGTACATTTTCCTCTCTCTCTCTCTCTTTCACGTACATTTTCTCTCTCTCTCTCCTCTTTCACGTACATTTCTCTCTCTCTCTCTCTTTCACGTACATTTTCTCTCTCTCCTCTCTTTCACGTACATTTTCTCTCTCTCTCTCTCTCTTTCACGTACATTTTCTCTCTCTCTCTCTCTTTCACGTACATTTTCTCTCTCTCTCTCTCTCTTTCACGTACATTTTCTCTCTCTCTCTCTCTCTTTCACGTACATTTTCTCTCTCTCTCTCTCTTTCACGTACATTTTCTCTCCTCTCTCTCTCCTCTTCTCTCTCTCTTTCACGTACATTTTCTCTCTCTCTCTCTCTCTCTTTCACGTACATTTTCTCTCTCTCTCTCTCTCTCTTTCACGTACATTTTCTCTCTCTCTCTCTCTCTTTCACGTACATTTCTCTCTCTCTCTCTCCTTTCACGTACATTTCTCTCTCTCTCTCTTTCCACGTACATTTTCTCTCTCTCTCTCTCCTTCACGTACATTTCTCTCTCTCTCTCTCTCTTTCACGTACATTTTCTCTCTCTCTCTCTCTCTTTTCACGTACATTCTCTCTCTCTCTCTCTCTTTCACGTACATTTCTCTCTCTCTCTCTCTTCACGTACATTTTCTCTCTCTCTCTCTTCACGTACATTTTTTTTTTTTTTCTCTTCTCTCTCTCTCTCTCTCCTTCACGTACATTTTCTCTCTCTCTCTCTCTCCTTCACGTACATTTTTCTCTCTCTCTCTCTCCTTCACGTACATTTTCTCTCTCTCTCTCTCTCTTTCACGTACATTTTCTCTCTCTCTCTCTCTCTTTCCCGTACATTTTCTCTCTCTCTCTCTCTTTCTTTGGTTTAAACAAAACTTTATTCAAGAAAAGAAGAGTCATAAATACAGCAAAGCATGGGCAGGGCATGAAGCAATGGCTTATGTTAGCCCTCCCCCAAAACAATTGACACACTACTGGCTCAAATGCGGGCAACTTGTGAAATTTAAACCAACAAGAAACAAGAAAGAAATGAAGAAAAAAGCTAAAAGCACTACGATCATATCCTTAGCACACTAGGTGAAAGAAAACAATAACAACAAAATGAACCAAAGCAAACTAAGGGAAAAACTCTCTCTCCTCTCCCCCCCCCCCCCCCCTCTCCAGGCTACGATCGGTGCGAATCACTCTGTACTCTACTTGACAGAAAACATCAAAGTCCATTAACTCGGTTCATGTCCTGCATATTGCATCATCCCACAGAAATCTCACATCCATCTACTCCCCTCACTGTCCCCTGGGGATCAATGTTGTGTGTGTTATTCACTTGTATGTTATTTGTGGTATGACTACAGGAGTAATAGGTACAAGACCTGAGTAAAACATATGGTTGAAAAATGTCTGTTGCATTACACACCCATTCATAAGAGGCAATGGTCTAAATGAATAAATCATCAAATCTAAAGTTCCCAAAGGATTCAGATAAACAGACAAGTGCATATACAATATACATATGCAAAGAGTTCAGAATACACTTGCACAAACAAGGTGGAAGGGAAAAAGAAAGTAAAGAGAGAGGGGGGATTGAGGATGACAGGGGCAAAGAGGGAGGGAAGGAGAGAGAGAGTGGAAGAGAGAGAGAGAGAGAGAGAGAGAGAGAGAGAGAGAGAGAGAGAGAGAGAGAGAGAGAGAGAGAGAGAGAGAGAGATGTGAAACAAGCCTTTTTTTCCCGAACGGTATATTAGCACATAAGCCAACTAACACCGTTGCTAATCTACTGGTATTAAAAGACAAAAGTAGGGTACTGCAAAAGAATGAGAGAATTAAAGCGAAAATTAAAAAAAACAAAAACATATATTGCCCAACATGCACACAAACTGCTTATAATGAAGAGGAAGAAGACTATGACCTGTATGCAGACGCATACACGGACAGACAGAGGACAGACACGCACCGACAGACATACATTATCAGACAGATAGATAGACAGACAGACGGCGGCATTGTTGTCTGGTTTGTTGCATCCACTCTCACACCCACACTGCCCTCACTGTCAATATCTGTACATGTACACACCACCCCCCTGGCTCAATTCATCTTTCCCAACATCATAGTACAGACAGCCATGCCCCTCCCTGATTCTACTTCACCCACATTTCCCTGTCATCACAGATCTATACAGACAGACAAACAGACAGACAAACAGACTGATCTACACATACAGTTCGCCATCTCTCACTAACAGGTTAATTTAAGGCAAGGAGGCACGAACGCACACACACACACACACACACAGATGCACATACACAGAGATGCACATACACACACAGATGCTGACGCACATACACACTGACAGATAAAATACCACAAAGCTACACAAAACGCAGGGCGCACACACACACACACACACACACACACACACACTCTCTCTCTCTTTCTCTCTCTCTCGGCACACGGAAAACCATTAAAACACGTATTATTTCGACACAAATCAAGTTTATTTTTTTCTCTACCCCCCCCCCCCCCCCACTCTCTCTCTCACACACACACAGACACACGCCCGAATGTACTTCGTACATACACTACAAGCCGTTATAATCATCATATTTTTATTTCACCTACATCCTCCGTCTTTCTTTCCCGTCCCCTCACCCCCCACCCCCCCTTACCAATCACACAGATGTTTGCAACACACACGCACACAGAGTTCCTTATCTTCAACAACACGATGTATCAGACGTTCCACACGCCAAGAAATTATAATCATCACTTTGGATCCCTCTGCTGCACTCTCCTTCCTGATCTCTCCCACAAATGTACGACTCCATCTCTTTGTCTCAGTCCCTCTCTGTATATATGAATGTATGTAAATATTTGTATGTCTGCTGTCTGTATATATGAATGTATGTAAATATTTGTATGTCTGCTGTCTGTATATATGGATGTGTGCAACTATTTGTATGTCTGCTGTCTGTATATATGAATGTATGTAAATATTTGTATGTCTGCTGTCTGTATATATGACTGTATGTAAATATTTATATGTCTGCTGTGTGTATATATAAATGTATGTAAATATTTGTATGTCTGCTGTGTGTATATATAAATGTATGTAAATATTTGTATGTCTGCTGTGTGTATATATGGGTGTATGTAAATATTTGTATGTCTGCTGTGTGTATATATGAATGTATGTAAATATTTGTATGTCTGCTGTCTGTATATATGGGTGTATGTAAATATTTGTATGTCTGCTGTGTGTATATATGAATGTATGTAAATATTTGTATGTCTGCTGTCTGTATATATGGGTGTATGTAAATATTTGTATGTCTGCTGTCTGTATATATGGGTGTATGTAAATATTTGTATGTCTGCTGTCTGTATATATGAATGTATGTAAATATTTGTATGTCTGCTGTCTGTATATATGGGTGTATGTAAATATTTGTATGTCTGCTGTCTGTATATATGAATGTATGTAACTATTTGTATGTCTGCTGTCTGTATATATGGGTGTATGTAACTATTTGTATGTCTGCTGTCTGTATATATGAATGTATGTAAATATTTGTATGTCTGCTGTCTGTATATATGAATGTATGTAACTATTTGTATGTCTGCTGTCTGTATATATGGGTGTATGTAAATATTTGCATGTCTGCTGTGTGTATATATGAATGTATGTAACTATTTGTATGTCTGCTGTCTGTATATATGGGTGTATGTAACTATTTGTATGTCTGCTGTCTGTATATATGAATGTATGTAACTATTTGTATGTCTGCTGTCTGTATATATGGGTGTATGTAAATATTTGTATGTCTGCTGTGTGTATATATGAATGTATGTAACTATTTGTATGTCTGCTGTCTGTATATATGGGTGTATGTAACTATTTGTATGTCTGCTGTCTGTATATATGAATGTATGTAACTATTTGTATGTCTGCTGTGTGTATATATGAATGTATGTAAATATTTGTATGTCTGCTGTCTGTATATATGGGTGTATGTAACTATTTGTATGTCTGCTGTCTGTATATATGAATGTATGTAACTATTTGTATGTCTGCTGTCTGTATATATGAATGTATGCAACTATTTGTATGTCTGCTGTCTGTATATATGGGTGTATGTAACTATTTGTATGTCTGCTGTCTGTATATATGAATGTATGTAACTATTTGTATGTCTGCTGTCTGTATATATGAATGTATGTAACTATTTGTATGTCTGCTGTCTGTATATATGAATGTATGCAACTATTTGTATGTCTGCTGTCTGTATATATGAATGTATGCAACTATTTGTATGTCTGCTGTCTGTTATATATGGTACCGGGTGTATGTAACTATTTGTATGTCTGCTGTCTGTATATATGGGTGTATGTAAATATTTGTATGTCTGCTGTCTGTATATATGAATGTATGCAACTATTTGTATGTCTGCTGTCTGTATATATGAATGTATGCAACTATTTGTATGTCTGCTGTGTGTATATATGAATGTATGTAACTATTTGTATGTCTGCTGTCTGTATATATGAATGTATGCAACTATTTGTATGTCTGCTGTCTGTATATATGGGTGTATGTAACTATTTGTATGTCTGCTGTCTGTATATATAAATGTATGTAAATATTTGTATGTCTGCTGTCTGTATATATGAATGTATGTAAATATTTGTATGTCTGCTGTCTGTATATATGAATGTATGCAACTATTTTGTATGTCTGCTGTCTGTATATATGGGTGTATGTAACTATTTGTATGTCTGCTGTCTGTATATATGAATGTATGTAACTATTTGTATGTCTGCTGTCTGTATATATAAATGTATGTAAATATTTGTATGTCTGCTGTCTGTATATATAAATGTATGTAAATATTTGTATGTCTGCTGTCTGTATATATGAATGTATGTAAATATTTGTATGTCTGCTGTCTGTATATATGAATGTATGTAACTATTTGTATGTCTGCTGTGTGTATATATGGATGTATGTAAATATTTGTATGTCTGCTGTCTGTATATATGAATGTATGTAACTATTTGTGTCTGCTGTCTGTATATATGGATGTATGTAAATATTTGTATGTCTGCTGTCTGTATATATGAATGTATGTAACTATTTGTATGTCTGCTGTCTGTATATATGAATGTATGTAACTATTTGTATGTCTGCTGTGTGTATATATGAATGTATGTAAATATTTGTATGTCTGCTGTCTGTATATATGAATGTATGTAACTATTTGTATGTCTGCTGTCTGTATATATGAATGTATGTAACTATTTGTATGTCTGCTGTCTGTATATATGAATGTATGCAACTATTTGTATGTCTGTATATATGAATGTCTCTTGCATGTCTGTTGTCTGTCTGCACACACACACACACACACACGCACACACACACATTTAATATGATATACGAGTATATAATACATATTGAGTTCGTCTGTGGATGTGTGCGTGCACGCACATGTATGTAGGTATTTTCTACTCTGTATGTGCGCACGTATGTTCGTGAATGCGCGCGCGCGTCTGTGTGTGTGTGTGTGTGTATGTGTGTGTGTGTGTGTAGAGAGAGAGAGAGAGAGAGAGAGAGAGAGAGAGAGAGAGAGAGAGAGAGAGAGAGAGAGAGAGAGAGCACATGCTTGCCAGCCTCTATGTACTCCGTTGTTATAATACTGCCACACACACACATAGATACATACAAATGTGCGTGCGCGCACACACACACACACACAGCGTTTATGTGGGGGTGTGTAAGGATCGTCATAAGTTTGCATGCGTTAACATGCGTATGTAGTGCCAGTGAAAAATAAACAAACATCAAAGACAACCTAAAATTCAGCGAGCGCACGCGCATTGTGGGGTGTTGTTGTGTGTGTGTGTGTGTGTGTGTGTGTGTGTGTGTGTGTGTGTTGTGTGTGTGTGTGTGTGTGTGTGTGTGTGTGTGTGTGTGTGTGTGTTGTGTGTGTGTGTGTGTGTGTTGTGTGTTGTGTGTGTGTATGTTGTGTGTGTGTGTATGTTGTTTTGTGTGTGTATGTTGTGTGTGTGTGTGTGTATGTGTGTGTGTGTATGTGTGTTGTGTTGTGTGGTGTTGTGTGTGTGTGTGTGTGTGTGTGTGTGTGTGTGTGTGTGTGTGTGTGTGTGTGTGTGTGTGTGTGTGTGTGTAACAGAAGATACCTCCCAAGAAAGTGATAACAAAACGGACAGACAAGCCTCCTCCAGCAGGGATGCCAGTTCCACTTGTTTCACTTTATGTTATATCCTCCCCCCCCCCCCCCCCACCTGCTTCATCCTCCGGACATTTTGTACTAGACTTTTGATCTCTTTCTTTCACTCTCTGTCTGCCGCTTTCTTTTCATACTCTCCTCTCTTCTATCTTTCTGCCTTACCCGTCCATGTGTGTGTGTGTGTGTGTGTGTGTGTGAGTGTGTGTGTGTGTGTGTGTGTGTGTGTGTGTGTGTGTGTGTGTGTGTGTGTGTGTGTGTGTGTGTGTGCGTGTGCGCGCTTGCTTGCTTTAAGAAATGCTTCAATATTTCGCTCTCTTACACCCCCTTCCCCCACCTAAGTGGAAGTATACAGTCATGTACACTGTGCAGCGGTATTATTTTGCTTGTGCATGCGGAGGCCAGAGCTATGTGCATACCGAGCTAAACTAAACACTTCATTACTTACGTTCCCTTCAGTGCTGTAGTCATCGGTGGGACCTGATGGCAGAAGAAACTGTTGTATTCTTCCATGCTTGTCTGTCTACAGCCTGTACCAACAGTTCTAGCATTCTTGTCTCTGTCCACTCTCTCATGTTGTCGGACCAGCTCTTCCGTTGAGGATCTCGTCTGCGTCCTCTATCGTCGCCACAGGGGCATCATGGTCTTGTCGTGTCGCGTGACGTGGTCGAACAATGGCAGCTTCCGTCGCTTCATCGAGGCAAAGACAGGTTCCTGGGGACCACAAGGCTCCTGACCTTGCTCCTCCGTAGTCGTTGGTCTTGTGTTGCAGGTAGGATCTGCACAACAGACGGATACACTGACCAATAGAAAAAACATCAATTTTGACACATGACCAAACTGAAAAGGTAGACATACAGACAATAATAATGACATTTATAAGGTGCCAAACCTTGAAACAAGAATCAAACCAAGGCGCGCACTCACCATTCACCAAAGCAATCATCAAGAACGATCAAAACTCCAGGATACAAAACACACGCAAACTGGAAGAGGGAGGACGGGGGGAGAGTTGACCAAACAGTGGGCACATAGAGGGGAAACCACTGCTGGACAGAAAGATACGTCTTCAAGCAAGACTTAAGAGAAGACAGTGTATGTGACTGCCTAGTAGATGGAGGACGATATTACAGTTGTATGGATCATCATCATCATCAGGTGCCCTGCCGCATGGCGTTGGCGATCATGGACTTCCATCTGTCTCTATCTCTCGTTTCCCCCAGGATCTCCCCCACCCTCCTCGTCCCCAGCCATTCTGCAAGTCCGTCCAGCATTTTCTCCCTGGGTCTACCCGGTGCTCTCTTACCCTCCAGCTTTCCCGTTGTGACCAGGTGCTCCAAATCCCTCTTCCTCATAAATGGCCTATAAATGTCTGTCTTTTCCTAATCTTCCTTATGAGTGATCTACTTGTGTCTGCCTCCATAAAGACTGTTTCGTTTGTTTTCTTTGCTGTCCATGGAACTCTCAACATTCTTCTTAGAAACCACATCTCGGCTGCCTCAATCTTGTTCTGGCTTTTCTTTGCTTGTATGGATCAGACACAGAAAAAGAGTGACGACTGTGGAACATCAGTTCCGAGGACTCTGTAGACAACTAACAGAAGCAACAGACCGGATATATCAGGCATGGGTGTACACTGAGAGGTGACCACAAAGATAAACAGGTACACAGTACCATTGGTACCCTTGTAGCATGATGTATTGGTTTTGTTTAAAATTCTTTGAGAAACGGGCAACCAGTGGAGAAAGTGAAGCAATACTTCTTTTTACGAAAGGCAAGACGTGCCACAGAAGAAGCAGGGAAGCCATAACGCAGAGAGTTACAATAAGACATGCAATACAAGGTAAGAGAAGTCACAAGTTCAGATACCGTGAAGCTGACAGATAACGGCGAATAGAACTGAAACGTCGCTGTTGACATGAACAAGATTGACAGGTTTGGGTGATGAATTTCTGTACACAGTTGAGGATCAAGAACAACGCTAAGATTCTTGACTGACTCAGAACGTACAACAGAGGTCTTCTAGCTGGACAGAACAAAGGTGGAAAGCTTATGCTTTGTGTCAATGAGCTTCAGTCTTATCTCCATCCAACTACAGCGTGACGACACAGCGTTTGTTTGGAGTTTGTTCAACAGGATTCATTGCACACGGACAAGTCCATATGTGCTCCACCCAAAATCTGCCAAGAATTATCTGGCAGACTCCCTAAGCCTGCGCAAAACCCTATGCACTGGCAAGGTCTTGAAATTGGGGAGGAGGAGGGACTTTTGAAACACTAAGCTTACATCATCAGAATGATGGAAACTTTAAAATGGGCAGCAAACAAGTGTGTGTGATGACACAGATAAACACTACCTGGCTGTGTGGGCAGGAGCCTATTCAGGCCACTATCAACACAGGCCGCATGGCTCTGTTGACAGAGCCGTAGACTCAAGATGTGATGTCTGGAGTTCAATCCCAGCCCGCAACATAAAACCTGGCCTGTTGGCTGCCCATCTGACCGCTCCAGTCATTGTTGTGGTGACTGTTATCACGTTGGTCCTGTTCCCTTCCCCAAGTCAAGGCCTGTCCAGCACACAACCTTAGTGCATACTCACAGAACAGACCAGAAAAATGCTGGCAGATCTGGATGGAGCACGTATGGAACGGTCCGAACACGATGACTCCCTCTTGAACACACTCCAAATATTTATGTATGCATTGGCATGTGTGTATGGACGGTGTGTGCGTATTCTATCATTGTGTTGGGGCCTGTGTAATCACGTGTGCATCAGTGGGTTGGTGTGTGTGTAATCAAGTTTCTATCAGTGCTGTGTGTGTGTGTTATCGTATCTCTATCGGTGCGTTGGTGTTTGTGTAATCAAGTCTGTATCAGTGCGTTGTCATGTGTGTGGCGTGTGCGTAAATTATGTGTGGCGTGTGTCTGGTCAGGCATCTGTCAGTGTGTGTGTGTGTGTGTGTGTGTGTGTGTGTGTGTGTGTGTGTGTGTGTGTGTGTGTGTGTGTGTGTGTGTGTTGTGTTGTGTTGTGTTGTGTTGTGTTGTGTTGTGTTGTGTTGTGTTTGTGTGTGTGTGTGTGTGTGTGTGTGTGTGTGTGTGTGTGTGTGTGTGTGTGTGCGTGTGTCCATCAATGCGTTGGCACGTCCGCTGTGCGTGCTGAAACCTATCATTGTCCGACCAGTGAACTCTTGAAATCTTCTGGGAAGAAAAGAGAAAAGTGGAAATGGGTTGTTGGGGGGGGGGGGGGGCACGAGCGCGCGCACACACACACACACACACATAATCACACCGGCCAATCTGAATCACATTCTCCCCTTTGCTGTTTTTTCTCTACCCCCCTAATC
>CM060309.1:97223461-97228461 GCA_030674185.1 Monoplex corrugatus | reverse complement strand
CCTGGAACAGAAAATTAGGTACACATCAACGCATATGCCAAAATAATCTCTGGCTATTCCTTGCTGTTGACCACTTCGACCGATTTATCGGCAGGGAATTATAAAAAAAACCACATGTGAATACAAATATGTACACAGAACTATGTGCACTAAAACATACTTTAAAACTTGCCTAAAATGTCTGATATTTCTTCTGCACATCACATTTCCTTCGAACGAAAAATGCAGGTAATACATGTGCCCAATCATCAAGACTGTCCTATCTTACTTACGACATATAGAAATAACAATCTCGATTTTTCATGTACTGACTCTAAGAGATATCCTTTACAACAAAAATAATATTATTTCGGTAGTCCAGCTGATTCTCAGATCCCCTGTTGGCAGATTGTTATGAAGAGTTAATTAATTGTTGTCTGTTATTAATTGACACTGTTAACTTAATGTTCTGGGTTCTTAATTGTAATTGTTCCCCTTCTTACATTCAAACTCCCACTACCCCTTCCCATCCCCGTCCCCCACCCTTTTTCCCCCTCTCCCTGTGTGGTGTGTGTGTTGTGTGTGTGTGTGTGTGTGTGTGTGTGTGTGTGTGTGTGTGTGTGTGTGTGTGTGTGTGTGTGTGTGTGTGTGTGTGTGTGTGTGTGTCTAAAATCACTATTGTGAACAGACATTAACTAAAGATTCCATTCCATTTTATCAAGGCTGTATACAACACATACAGGTGAATGGACCAGCAAGGCAGAAAATGATAGGAAGAAATGACAAAATAAAGGAACATGGCAGAAACAAAGAGAGTGACAGAAAAGAGGAAATTTCTAGCACAGAATTTCCAAAAGGTGGGGATAGTATTTATACTGAAAGAGCCCCCGGCATCCCCACTGGGGAGAAGACGATAAACTGACGTCCCGTGTGTAGCACGCGCACTGAAACGGAGTTGTTCCCGGCAAATCTACTTTTAGTAACAAACACATATACAGGAAAATGAAAAGGGTAGCGCTGTGATGCGGCGACGGGCTCTCTCTAGAAAGAACAGCTTAATTTTTACATGGTAAATCCATTGTGATAATCATTAAGCACAACACAATACAATGGCAGTATAGCTACAACACAAATACAACCACAATACAAATACAAGATAAAAACAAACGAAATAAACTACAATATAATCATGGAATAATACGAACACAAAACAAAGGCGATGCAAATATAATACAACGAAAATACAACTGAAATAAATACACATGTAATATAAATACTATCACGATACATACGACATACAACTACAATCACACTACAAAACAATACTAATACAACACAATACAAAACAATACTAATACAATCACAATACAAAACAATACTAATACAACACAATACAAATGCAACAACTGTAATGCGAGTAGATAGAATACAAAGACAATACAAAGAATATAGATGCATTATAACCACAACACAAAACAAATAGAATACAAAACAAATACAATGAATATAGATGCATTATAACCACAACACAAAACAAATACAATGAATATAGATGCATTATAACCACAACACAAAACAAATACAATACAATACAAATACAATGAATATACATGCATTATAACCACAACACAAAACAAATACAATACAAAACAAATACAATGAATATAGATGCATTATAACCACAACACAAAACAAATAGAATACAAAACAAATACAACACAAGACGAATACAATATATCCGGTATAAATACGACACAACACAAAAGACATACAATACGAGACAAAATACAACAGCTCGGAGCACTGGAGGCCGCTGACAAAGTTTATATCGATCGCTAGTCAGATTCGAACCTGTGCAGTCAGAACTGTAAGGTGATAGCCATGTACCAATGGGCCAACCAGGCCCTGTAGTGTAAAGCGTACTGTGAAGTGTCTGTCAGCTGCACAACGTGAAGGCTGTGCACGTGCACCAAGCTTCTAGGGCGAAAGGGCAAAGTGAGTTAATTCCCTTTATACCCCCCACCCCTTTCTGCACTACAAAAAAGTTTTATATCGACCGGAATGTGTGTGTGTGTGTGTGTGTGTGTGTGTGTGTGTGTGTGTGTGTGTGTGTGTGTGTGTGTGTGTGCGTGCGTGCGTGCGTGCGTGTGCGTGTGTGTGTGTTTTGTGTGTGCGCGCGCGCGTCTGTATGCATGTGTGCGCGTCTGTATATGTGTATATGTGTGTGTGTGTGTGTGTGTGTGTGTGTGTGTGTTCTCATTTAACAACTTTTCATCGTTATCAAACGGTGTATATGTATATGTATGTATGCACGTACCTCTCTCTCTGTGTCTCTCTCTCTGTGCGTGTGTGCGTGTGTGTGTTTACAACATGTAATTTTGATTTTTTTCAACTTCTGAACAATAGCAAATAATGTGAACATATGACCCACAGTTCTGTAACCTGCCCTAAAAACCAGCTTCATCCTGGATAGTTATATTTTACCGTCTTGCCGTGTTGTCAACCTTTTGTTCAGAACATGTGTACAAACCTTGCTGATCATATCAGATACAGCAATTCCACAACAATCACCACATTGACAGAACATGTGTACAAACCTTGCTAATCATATCAGATACAGCTATTCCACAACAATCACCACATTGACAGAACATGTGTACAAACCTTGCTAATCATATCAGATACAGCAATTCCACAACAATCACCACATTGACAGAACATGTGTACAAACCTTGCTAATCATATCAGATGCAGCTATTCCACAATAATCACCACATTGACGTATATTCTATTTTGTGGATAGGAACGGTAACAGTTTTACCTCCTTCTGTGGGGAAAATTCCATCGTCAAACAATTTGTTAAAATAATTAGCAAGAAATGTGATTACCGTTTCCTTGGCTTCTTTAAAAAAAAAAAGGGGGGGGGGGAGAGAGAGAGAGAGAGAGAGGAGAGAGAGAGAGAGAGAGAGAGAGAGAGAGAGAGAGAGAGATGGAGAGACAGAGAGAGAGAGAGAGACAGACACACATACAAAGTGTGCGTTTGCGTGTGTGTGAGTTTGTGAGAAAGAGAGCGAGAGACAGAGAGAGAGAGAGAGAGAGAGAGAGAGAGAGAGAACGAGACAGACAGACGGATGGACACACAGACAGACAGAACTGTGAACCATTCTTTTAAACGGGACGACGGACGAAATGTTGTTCCTTACTTTTTCAAAGCACAAACGCAGCAGGTATGGAAGGCCAACCTGGTACCACGCCAAGAATGGCGATTGAACACAAATATTCACACACACACACACACACACACAACACACACACATACACACACACAGAGTACATGTATACATAGGTGAAAGTCCTCCCATAACATTGATGTTGTAGGAAAAAGGTGATAAAGACCTCAACTGTACTCGTGGCCACAATTATAAGGGTGGTGCCCATCTTATTTCTTCGTCTGATTTTACCTTCCCCCTACACCCTCAACAGAGCCAAGTACACATTCACGGCTTGACAGTGCTTACCTTCCCTCCCTCACCGCTTTACCTTTCCCAACGCTAAACAGGATCAGGTGCACAGCCACAGCTGGGGACAGCAGGCCACACACAAACATGTATTCTCTCCCCTACCCTCCTCAAACGGGGCCCCCAATTCTCAAACCCGTGCAGTCTAACTGGAGGGCTGGAGGTCTCTCACAAGCCACCCTGCCAAATATACACCATGCTTTTCATTCTTTTACTCCCTCGCCTTCCCTAAATACCAGCCTCCCTTGTGACTCCGTCACCTGGTAAATAGGGTGAGGGAACGAACGGGTTAAGGACCTGGTGGATAGGGAGTGAAAGGGTTAGGAAGCTGATGGATAGGGAGTGAAAGGGTTAGGAAGCTGATGGATAGGGAGTGAAAGGGTTAGGAAGCTGATGGATAGGGAGTGAAAGGGTTAAGAAGCTAGTGGGTAGGGTGTGAAAAAGATTAGGACGCTGGTGGATAGGGTGAGGGAGCAAAAGGATTAAGTAGGACGCTGGTGGATAGTTTGAGGGTTAGAGTTAGGTTTAGGAAGCTGGTGGATAGGGTAAAGGAGTGATAGGATTAGGAAACTGGTAGATAGGGTGAGGGACAGAAAGGGTTAAGAAAGCTGGTGGACAGAGTGAGGGAGTGAAAGTGTTAAGGCAGCCGGTGGATAGGACGAAGGAGTGAAACGATTTAACACAGACATGAAATACATTTTTCCTTTTCAACTCGTTCAAACCCCCAGGTACTGCAGGTATGGTAAGCAACCTGATGCAATGCACAAACGGTGGTTATAACACACATCCACCTGCCCACCCACCCCCTCATTCACACCCACACTAAAGAAAAAGAAAGAAATCAAAAATGAAAGAAAGAAAAAGAAATTGAATGTAAAAATTCTTTTTGTGTTTGATTCTTTCAAGACAGTCTCGTTTGTTTTCTTCGCTGTCCATGGAACTCTTTAACATTGTTTTTAAAAACCACCTTTCAGCTGCCCCAATCTTGTTCTGACTTTGCTTGCTGATTGTCCACGCTTCGCATCCGAACAACGGTATTGGTACTATATAACACTGAAGAACATGCTAACTGATAGACTTTTTTTTGAAGAACTCTTTTTCATTTTCTTGAATGCTGGTTTAAATTGGCCAGTTCTGCTGGCTCTTTCTCATGTGCATCTGCCGTCTGCTGAGATGAGTGATCCCAGATATTTAGACTTATCAACTTGTGTCAATTGAGCTGGTAGAGATGTCAACATTTTTGGGGGCCAACAATATGAGGGTGGTGGTGCCCATCTCCTCTCCCGTGCATCTTCACCTCCATCAACTTAAAAAAAGGGTTAGGTAACCAACCACAACTGGTGGATACCCGCCTCCTCTTCCTCGCTGCTTTACCTTCCCCAATCTCAACAGGGTCAGACGCACATTTACAGCTGGATGGTCGAGAGGCCGCGCACGCGCGCACAAACACACACATACACATACAAGCACACACACACACACACGCACGCGCACACACACACA
>CM060309.1:97213461-97220961 GCA_030674185.1 Monoplex corrugatus | reverse complement strand
CACACTATCGAATCTCATCCACTTAACAGACGAATCTTTGAGGGTGCTTCTTAATTTCTTTAACCAACACCGCAGGTGCTTGTATTTCTCCAGCCCTGTCAGGCAGTATCGATCCGAAATGGAACTACACAGAAGCTGCAGTAATTCATCCTCATCATCACAGCATTATACAATATGGCTTTGTGTAAGACGGGAAGACCTCATCATAGCATTGTAAAACATGGCTTTGTGTAAAAGGGGAGACTGTCAGAACGGCTTGGCCATTCTGTTTCGGCAATAACTTTTATATAAAAATTGGTTCTTAGAATAGCTTGATGGGAGTTCAAAAAATGGGAGGGGAGGAGAGACAGAGAGAGAGAGAGGGAGGGGGGGGGAGGGAGGGAGAGAGAACGGGAGGCTCGCACTCACTGTCTCAACGATCTGTCGCTGTCACGTACTTCAAAGAAATGAATTATAACGATGATGTCATTTCACTGCTTGTCGCTGTGTGTGTGTGTGGTGTGTGTGGTGTGTGTGTGTGTGTGTGTGTGTGTGTGTGTGGTGTGTGGCGTGCGTGCGTGCGTGGTGCGTGTGTGTTGTGTGTGTGTGTGTGGTGCGTGTGTGTGTGCGAGTGTGTGCGGTGCGTGGTGTGTGTGTGAGTGCGTGTGTGTGCGAGTGTGTGTGCGTGTGTGTGCGTGCGTGTGTGTGTGTGTGTGTGTGTGTGTGTGTGTGTGTGTGTGTGTGTGTGTGTGTGTGTGTGTGAGTGTGTGTGTGTGTGTTTTGTGTGTGTGTTTTGTGTGTGTGTGTGTGTGTGTGTGTGTGTGTGTGTGTGACGCTCACGTCTGTATGCATGCATACATGTACATATGCATAGATAGCTATAATGACATGCAGGCGCATATCTAGGAATGTATGAATAAATTTGTTTCATGTAGTCACACACAGGCTTATACGTTACTGCGTGAAGCCATATCAGGGCTATAACCGTTTCAAAACATATACACTACTTTAACAGGAAAAAAAAAGGAAAAGAAAATTAAGTACACATATCAAAGCATTCTTGCACATAATCAAAGGAGATGCCCCCTGCGTTGACCACTCCGTCCAATTTATTACACATGGGATTTATAAAACAAACCTGCAAACAAATTTACACATAGCTAAGGACACTAAAGAATATGCAAACGGGCCTGAATTACCTAAAATTGCTTCCGCATATCTCATTTCGCTAAAGCGAAAACTGCACATAATACATGTACCCAATTATCAATCCTAAGAAAAAGTATGTAAGATTTTATCGAACACATGCACTTGAATGGATCAGCAAGCCAGAAAATGATAGGAAGAAAAGACAGAAAGCAAAGGAACACGGCAGAAACAAAGAGAGTGAGAGAAAAGAGGAAATTTCCAGCACAGAATTTCCTGGAGGTGGGGATACTATTCATACTGAAAGAGCCCCGGCATCCCCACATGGAAAAAAATGAATGAATGAATAAATAAATAAATAAATAAACACACAAATAAATAAATAAACAAATTCTAAAGAAAGAAAGAAATGAATATATATATATATGTAAGTAAATAAATAAAACCAAAACGGGTGCCAGTTTCCGGCTAACTGGCCTTTGTCAAGTGTGCACAAAAGACAACAAAGAACAGACAACAAAGAACAAACATACAAAACTTGCAGGACAGACCAGCAAGACTTCTCTTATGTTTCGTGGAGCAGAAGAAAATGGCCGATGTGATATTCAAATCACCGCTTTTACTGAGACACTTTTCATCTTGCATAACACAGTCCTAACCAGCGCCTGAACAAGTTGGTTCTTTTCATAGATCCGTAGACTCCAGATCTGTCATCTCGAGTTCAATCCCAATCCTCAGCATTAAAAAATGGCCTGTTCGCTGCCCATCTTAATGTTTCCGTCAGTCCGCAGGTGTCAGCGTAGTGTTTCATAGATCCCTTCTTCCCCCCCCCTCCCCCCTGCTCCGTCCCCTATTTCAAGACCTTGCTAGCACATAGATTTTGTGCAGACTTAAGGAGTCTGCGAGATTATTTTCTGGCAGATTTGGGTGGAGCGCATATGGAGTTGTTCGAACGCTATAAATCCCTCTTGAAAAAACACACACACACACACACAAACAAACAAACAAACGAACAAACAAGCTCCTATCAATTAAAACTAATATAGCATAATCACTAGCATTTCGATTTTCGTGGAGTGTGAAGCCTTGATGGAGCACATATGGAATTGTCCCGGTGCCATGAATCCGTCTTGAACAAACTTGAAACTCCTAACAACTACATTGTAAACTGATACAGTATCACCACTCTTTTCGTATCACCACGAGCATTCCGATTTTCGTGGAGTGTGAAGCCTTGGTGGAGCGCATACGGAATTGTCCAAGTGCGACGAATCCGTCATGAACAAACTTGAAACTCCAAACAACTAAAACTGATGCAGCATGATCGCTAGCAGTAGCATTCCGATTGTCATGGAGTGTGTGGCCTAGAGGTTAAAAACCTGCCTAGGACGTGAAAAACCCGGGTTCGAATCACGGACCGGACAGAGGATTTTCTCTTTCCTCCATTACATCTGAAGTGGTGATCTGAGTGCACTTCTTTGAGAAAATTGTCATTGTCATTGTTATTGTTATTGTTATTTTTGTTTAAAGTTCAGCCGATTGCGTAGAGCCATATCAGAGCTATAACCGTTTCAAAACATACACAATAATAATAATAATTACAATATTTATATAGCGCAAAATCTTGATAAAATCAAATCAAAGCGCTGAAGCAGACACACACGCACGCACGCACGCACGCACACGCACGCACGCACGCACGCACACACACACACACACACACACACACACACAACACACACACACACACACACACACACACACACACACACACACACACACACACACACAACACAATACTTCAACAGGGAAAAGGAAAAAAAAATCAAGTTCACATATCAATGCATTCCCGCACGTAATATATGGAGATGCCCCTGGCGTTGACCACTCCGTCTAATCTATCACACAGGGGATTAAAAAAAAACATACCTGAACACAGATTTTAACATATTTAAATGTATATAAAATCGGGCATAAATTATCTAAAATTGCTTCCGTTTATCTCATTTTCTTAATGCCTAAAATGCACTTAGTACACGTACCCAATTATCAGTCCTAAGAGAAAATATGTAAGACTTTACAAAACACACGCACGTGAATAGACCAGCAAGGAAAAAAAAAAGACAGAAAGCAAAGGAATAAGGCAGCAACAAAGAGAATGACAGAAAAGAAGAAATTTATGGCACAGAATTTCCAGAAGGTGGGGATAGTATTCATATTGAAAGAGCCCCCGGTACCCCCACGGGGGGCGGGGGGGGAGGGGCATTGTTTTTCCGAAGAGACAAGAAACCAAGATGCCTGTGCAGCAGTGTGCATCTAGCGCACGTAAAATCTCACGGTAACAGAAGGAGTTTTCCCTGGGACAAAATCATGCGGAAAATTCACTTATTCATAGATGAACAGAAACACATATTTCAGAAAGAGAGAGAAGGGGGAGGGAAAGAGAGAGAGAGAGAGAGAGAGGGAGAGAGAGAGAGAGAGAGAGGGAGAGAGAGAGGAGAGAGAGGGAGCGAGAGAGGAGAGCGAGAGAGAGAGAGCGAGAGAGAGAGAGTGTGTGTGAATGAGAGACAGAGATACAGAAGGACAGAGAGAGAGAGAGAGAGGGAGATGGGAAGGGGGTGACAATGCACTGCAACGTGCTTTTTGCATAGAGAGTAGCTTCAATAGTTTCATATATATCTCTCTCTCTCTGTCTCTGTGTCTCTCTGTGTGTGTGTGTCTCTCTCTCTCTGTCTCTGTCTGCTTCTCTCTCTGTTTGTCTGCCTCTCTCTCTTTTTTTTTTCTTGTCCTATTTTCCTGCATCACCCCAGTGGTATTGATCTAACCTAGTGATTCCGGCGTTTCGGCACACCATCTAGTCTACCCCAAGATCATTTAGTTACAGTCCCAGTGAATAGGCTGAAATTCACATGGTAGGTCCACTGTGACAAAACTAAAAGAAATCAAGAAACAGGAAAAGAAAGAAAGAAAGAAAAGAAAGAAACTCTCCGCGCATTGTGAGTATTGTCCTAGAGTCTGACTAAATGACCGTGTGGACATTTGCGTTATGTTGCATAGTACCGTGGTTTGATAGAAGGCGCCTGCAGGCCTGGCACCTCTTGATTTCAGCTCTCTGGGTTTTCTGTAGGGGTTACCCCACTCTTAGCTCATGACCAAAAGATCTATCCTGTGAGCGCAAGGGACTACTGCTTTGAATGACCCTTATCCACATGGTGGCTCTATCGTTAAGACACAGAGGGGTTGTTTTTTGTTGTGTATGTGTGTGTGTGTGTGTGTGTGTGTGTGTGTGTGTGTGTGTGTGTGTGTGTGTGTGTGTGTGTGTGTTTTGTGTGTGTGTGTGTTGATGTGTATGTGTGTAATCTTTCCAAGTGTTAACCGCCTTTCGCCTTCTCTTCCCGCCTTGACAAAAACCATTCCCAGTTAAGTCACTGACAACTCATATTCGTCCAGGCGAATTGTAAGGCCCACCTTCCGCCACCTGCGACCCGCTGGGTTGGAGATGGTCATCTCACGATGTAGCCTTTCCCTGAAACAGAGGTACTCATGCCAGCAGCCTTCATGATTCATGATGCTGACGACACATACCACCATGTGGTCTTCCTGTCTGATGTCTGCTCTGTAGAACTTCTACAGGCTCTGGAGAATGCCAACCCCCCTCCCCAACCTCATCCCCCATTTGACCAAGACCCTCCAGCGAGCCATGACCAGTAGTCTAGTAGTTCTCCAGTGGATCCCTCCTCTCTGTGGGATATAAGGAAACGAGACGGAGACTACTTATCAAATAGAGGGGAGCAGGAAGATCGTGGCCACCCAGACAACAGCGCAGCTACAGGAAAAGGAGGAGCATCCATCAATTACTCCTAGGTTCTCAGACAGAAAGGGATGACTACCATGCCAAGTGGTCCTGATGAGATTTCTGCACCGGCCACAACGCGTTCAACACCCACATGAACTACAAGTTGAAATCGACACCGTCACCATATCTCCTATTCCTACGGTCAAGAGGGCAAGACAGTTGAACATTAATTGTAGCGATGTCGCCTCTAAGAGCAAGATTGAGGCAGCCGAGATGTGGTTTCTTAAGAAGAATGTTGAGAGTTCCATGGACGTAAAGAAAACAAACAAGACAGTCTTAATGAGGCAGACACAAGAAGACCATTGATGAGGAATATTAGGAAAAGACAGACAACATTTATAGGCCATTTACGAGGAAAGGGGAATTGAGCTCCTAGGTCACAACAGGAAAGCTGGAGGGAAAGAGAGCACCAGATAGACCCAGGGAAAAATATTTGGCGGACTTGCAGAGTGGTGAGGACAGAGGTGAGATGCTTGCGGCAGAAGTAGATGCTAGGAGGGCCATGATCACAACGCATGTGGCAGCACTGAGATGATGATTCGCTTATCATTTTGACGACAGAAAAGGCGATTACTCCTCTGACCACTAAGTTCCATGGTAGCCAGTGAAACTGGAGACAAAAATAAGAAGAGAGAGAGGACAGACAGACAGACAGACAGACAGACAGTAGACGACAGACAGACAGAGAGGGAAAAAGAGGGAGGACAGACGAGAGGGGGGACAGACAGACAGAGATAGAGAGAAAGAGACAGAGAGAGAGAGAGAGAGAGAGAGGGAGAGAGAGAGGACACGAGAGAAGACAGACATACAGAGACAGAGAGACACAGAGAGAGACACAGAGACACAGAGAGACAGAAGAAGAAGAGAAGACGAAGAGAGGGGAGGAGAAGAAGAAGAAGAAAAGAGAAACGTCACATTTATCCCCAGATGTGGCTTGAGCAGGCAAATGGCGAACATAAGAAGTCCTAGATTCAGAGACCCACGTATCGCATGAAATAAGTGTGCCCCCCCCCCCCTCTCAATTTCTCGCTTTTTCTCTCTCTGTTATTTTCTAGTTCTGTTCTGTTCTTTCTTTCATTCATTCAATCATTCTTTCTTTCTTTCTGTCCGTCTTTCTTTCTTTCTTTCTTTCTTCAAACAAACCTTTCAAGTTATCGTCTGCCATCACATGCTTTTTAAGTTAGCGTCTGCCAACATATGCTTTTTAATTAACTGAATTAACGAACCTAGCATCGCTGTCTGCTTCGTTTGCCTGAAACACGTGCTGTTCATTACAGTGGCTTTGTTTTCCTTAATTGAATCGCAATCAGATTCTTATCGCAATTGTTTCATTCCAAAATTAAACTCCGTCTCTTAGCAACCCCATCAGATTGGGGAGAGGGAAGAGGTGTCGTCTGCTTCGATCGAAAGGTTTTAGTCGCCATTTGTTTCCATTTTTGTCTTTTTTCAGTTTACTGAAAGTGACCACCTCGTTTCCGCTTGTTCTCAAACACCTGACACTCGGATGTGCCGAGTGGTATGCACACTAAAAATGTGGAGAGTGAGATGGGGTTGTTGTTATTGTTATTGTTCTTTAAAGCCCAGCGGACTGCGTAGAGCCATATCAGGGCTATAATCGTTTCAAAACATACACAATATTTTTTTAATAAACGGAAAAGAAAATTAAGCACACATATCGATGCATTCCCGCACATAATCTGAGGACATGGCCTCGGCGTTGACCACTCCGTCCAATTTATCACACAGGGGATTAAGAAAACATACCTGAATACAAATTTAAGCATAACTAAGGACACTAAAACATATAAAAATCGGGTCTCAGTTACCTAAAACTGCTTCTGCATATCACATTTCCCTAGAGTCAAAAATGCACTTAATACATAATATTATACCCAATTATCAATCTTTAGAGAGAGTATGTAAGACTTTATCGAACACATACAGGTGAATAGACCAGCAAAGCAGAAAACGATAGGAAGAAATGGCAGAAAGCAAAAGAGGAAGAAAGAAACAAGAGAGAGTGACAGAAAAGAGGAAATTTCTAGCACAGAGTTTCCAGAAGTTGGGGACACTGTTTATACTGAAAGAACCGCCGGGGTAGGATGGAACCTAATTTCAAGTTAGCAGCAGGTTGGCTGGCTCTGTTGATGGAGATGTGGACTCAGGATCAGATGTCTCGAGTTCAAGCACACCCTGTAACATTTAGAAACTGGCCTGTGCTCCTTACCTAGCTCAATTGTTTTGAACGTCGGATTCACATGCTAATGTTTTGGGTTCGAATCCCGAGATGCGCTACATTAAAACTGGCCTTCTCACTGTCCCATCTTAACATCATTGTTGTTCTGGTGGTGTCGGTGTAGGATTAGATAGGTCCCCCTTTCCCCCACTTCCCTGGGATAGCTATCCCCGTCGGCCATATCACCTGAGGTGGGTGTCGACGTAAAAAGTGAACCACATCAAAAATCCTTGCCTTCCATAATTGTAACAATAAAATCATTCTGGCGGCGTCATTTCAGTAT
>CM060309.1:97129458-97205293 GCA_030674185.1 Monoplex corrugatus | reverse complement strand
CTCTTGGAATTAATAATTTGGTACATGCATTAAGTGCATAACAAAACAACAACCATACCTTGGTAACCCCACCGTATCACAAATACATGAAAAGCATACTTTATATTAGACTTTTACAATTACCAGATTCATTAAACATACCAGAGTTGAATCAAACAAAATGAGAATCAGATTTATTTATTTAAAACTTCAGGTAGATTAATAAAGAGCACTGATAAAGACAAAAATGTTGATACACTTATCTAAAACTGATGAAATGGTTTGCACTGTATACTAAGACAAAACTGTTGTTTATGCAAAACTGATGAAATGGTTCTGACACACTGATCGTTGACTTAAGAAATTTACCAAGAAACTGCCATTTTCATTTGTGTTTATGTGTTTCAAAACTGATGAAATGGTTCTTGACACACTGATCGTTGACTTAAGAAATTTACCAAGAAACTGCCATTTTCATTTGTGTTTATGTGTTTCAAAACTGATGAAATGGTTCTTGACACACTGATCGTTGACTTAAGAAATTTACCAAGAAACTGCCATTTTCATTTGTGTTTGTGTGTATTGGAGACCAGTTAAAAGTAAACTAAACATTGTCTACTGAATGTTGATGCCTGCTTGTTACATTTGAAGCATGAGTTGAATCCTAAATCAAATTAATATCATTAATCAGAAAGAATGGTTTACTTTTGTCAGACCTGATTAAAACAGATTGATGTACACTTATCAAAAACAATGCTTCAGTTTTATCAGGTCTGTGGTAAAGCCAACAAAGAAAACTCATGACTTTGCAGAAAGATCTGATCACTTTCCAACAAAGCTTATTGCGGTTTATCATTTCTAACATTATTATCATTTCGAACAGATTATTTGTCCTTACCACATCCAGGAAATTGGCCTGTTCACTGCCTGTGCTAATATTCCATCATTCTGATGGTGTCAGCTCAGTATTTCATAGGTCCTTCTGTACCCCCCTCCATTTCAGAATACTGCCAGTGCATAATGTTTTGTGGGGCTCAAAGGGAGCCTGCCAGAGAATTGCTGACAAATTTGGGCATAGCATTTATGGCATTGTCTGAGTGCAAGAATCTTTTTAGAACAAACTCTAGACTCCATGGTCGACAAAATTTCCTTCAGATCTGAAACACTGATGATGATGATGACACTGACTGGCTACAGGAATAAGAAATCAGATTGAATGATGAAAGGTTTGGATAGTTGTACTACAATCATTTGACACCCTCACCCTATCTGCCAGCATCCTGCATTGTCAGCCATGACAGCAAAGCAAAATATTGACCTTTTACCTTTTGACTCCCTCACCCTGTCCATCAGCTTCCAACAGAAAGCTGGTGGATAGGGTGAGGGAGTGAAAGGATTAGGTTTTTGCAGCTGGCAAATAGGGTGCAGGAGTGAAAGAGTTAAATTTCATCAGTGCTGGTCATGCCTTTTCAGCTTTCTCATTTCTCACACGAACTGGTTCCTAAATGCTGTCAACTTGGCCAGAGAATTCTTGCTGAAAAGTTTGTATGAAAATAGACACAAGTAAGTTTTTGTATGAAAATAGACACAAGTAGTAGGCCTATTCATGTATTTCTAACAGTATTTACTGCTTTTTTGTATATTAGTGATGTAGCCTACTTCTTTGAAATAAATGAGCAAAAAGAAATCAGTTTTGTGGAAAGAAAGTAGGCCTATTATTACTATCATGAATCAAATAATGTCTTGACCAAGTCAGTGACAGACAAAATGGGACTACCATATGACTCATGGACACTTCAACATCATCACCACATACACATACACCTACATGTATGCTGACTCAAACATCCAGTCATCAGTCTCTCTCTCTCACAAAACCAAACCAAGCCCACACAACACACACACAGACACACACCACAGTGGAAAGAGAGAGATTTCTAGATCTAGATTTTGATCTGCATTTTTCATGTTGTCCACAGAAAACTTAATTACCACTTCCTACTTTCTCTCTTTGAAGTCGGGTTGTGTATGATGTGTGTGTGTGTTGTGTGTGTGTGTGGTGTGTGTGGTGTGGTGTGTGATGTAAAGTGGGCACAATGATCAATTTTTTTCAATTCATATTCATAAAACACACAATCGTGATAATCAAACTTGGGAAAGAAAAAAAAACAAGCAAAGAAACAAATGAAACAATGAAACTGTGCATAAACGAAAATGATGTTTTTCCAGTTCATATTCACAAAACACACATTAAAGATAATTAAACGTTGGGAAAGAAATAACAAGCAAAGAAACAACGTGGTCAAAAGCCTAACCAACCAGACAAGCAAGCATCTAACCAAATAAATGAACAATAACAACAACAAAACAAGAATTAACTTGAAATCAAAATGTAGGGCCTATTTTCTAAGGGTAGCCTACTGATATTATCGCACAGATGGGCCAAGATACCAGACCTATTTGCGATAAAACACTAAAAGCAACAAAACGAGAAGAACAGCAAAAGCTAAAACAAACGAACAAACATCATCGTCATCATCAACAACAAGAACCACCACCACACCAAACTAAAACAACACAATCTGTCACCCACTCACACGAACATAGGGGACGGTATTGAGTAGATCCGTTCCAACAATAAACGTCGAGTTGACCTCCCTTGTGTGCAAGTCGAAGTGGAAGTTTGTCAAGTGCTAGCCGAGTTTCGAGCATTGAAAGCAGCTAAGACAGGACGAAAGATGGGTCGAATTTTTGTGTGTGTGTGTGCCAAGGCGTCCCTTGTGTTGAAATGGCATTGTTTTTGTCTGTCAGTAGGCTACTTGATTATTGTTGATTATTTATCACTGTGTGTGTGTGTGTGTGTGTGCATGTTGTGAAAGTGATCGTTGTGTACGAATTGTCACATTTGTGACAGTGTCAAGCACAGTAGCCTACTTGAATAAAGCAAAAAGCTTCTATATGACATTTTGTTTTAATTTGACCTGGGGGGTGAATTTTTTTCTATTCTGAATTTTTTAAAGTTAATGTCAGGTTAAATTAAAAATAATTATGGTGAACAAAAAGGGGGTAAAAAGATGAAAGTACCACTGGTAGCCTATGTATGTTACAAAATAATTTCAAATATTTCTAATAAGTAGGCCCTCTCAATTACCATCACTCAAAAAATCAGGAAAAAGAACTTTAGATTGGTTATCTGTGGCGAAAGCTACAAATTTTTTGGTAGGCCTGTAACTATATTTTTGACATATTGCTACATTGGATTCTGTGCAAGAACTGTAACCATGTGTGTGCCATTTCTTCACATAAAGCACTTAACTTTGGAATGGTTGAACCGATTAAAGTGCATCCATATTTGCTTACGTCTACCTGCTTATCTTTCACTCATTATGTCCGTTTACTCTGCCTTCCTCTCTGTCTGCCTGCCTCTCTTGACATAAACCCATTACATCAGAAATTCTCTGGCCATTAACCCATTGCACCCAAAATTAGAAACTAAGTAGCCTATAATTGTAGGCCTATATATGTCCATTTTTATGTCCACTTTGTCTCCGTCTCCGTTGCCATACCCATAAATAAAAAAACACAAAAAACTTACAATTGTGTATGTCCATATTGTAAGTCCTTTTGGTCTTCTCTCTCTTTATGCCCCCTCCCCGTCTCTTGCCATAAACCCCATTGCATTAAAAATTAGAAATTGTAATTGTCGATGCCCATATTATGCATGCTCTCTCTCTCTCTCTCTTTGTCTCTCCACTCCCATACGTACTCTTTCTCTGACCACACATTGTCCTTTTCTTCTTCTCCCTTAACTCCGTGAAGAGTCACGGTGGTGTCACACTAATGAACTGTTCACCAGGTTCCTCCAGCTATGTCAGTTGTGTGCCCTAAAGCCTGGGTCTCTTCAAATGGTTTTTCTGACCATTCTGCTACAGGTATGTTACCAGTCCATCGTGTGGGTACAGGTAATAGAGGAGGGGGGAAGAATTGTTATTTTTGTTTACAGCCAGTTGACTGCGCAGAGCCATATCAGGGCTGTAACTGTTTCAAAACGGACAATACTTCAACAGGTAAAAAAAAAGGGAAAAGAAAAGTACACATATCAATGTATTCGCACACATAACCTAAGGAGATGCCCCTGACACTGACCACTCCATCCAATTTAACACAACACCACAACCACATACAAGTTTGCCAATGAGTGTATGTTGGTGATAGTATTGTTTCTAGGAGGGGTTAAGTAAGGATGGTGCTTATGTTTCTGATTTAGCATAAATGTACACTGCAGGCAAATATGGACGTCTACTGTTTTGTTTCTTTTAGTCTCCTGAAGACAACCATTGAGTGGTCTTAATATATCTCATCATAGTCTCTACTATTATGCATCCTCACAACAGTGTGGAAAGATTGTTCCAGATTTCTGTGGCCATTGAGATGGAGAAACAAAAACAGAAATAAAGGAAAAATGAAATGAGAGATAATGATGCAAGTTACAGTTTCTGACCTCTAAGACAGGGACAGCAAGAGTTGTCCTTTCATCAGAGCCATTCCAGTAGACACTCATTTACCTGGAAAGCGATTGGTCTCTGGTGGTCGTTCATTTTTTTTTATGAATATTTAACCTCACATGACTGCTTCCTTACATTAGATTCCTTCAAAATTCTCTTACCATCACTGAGTGCTGTGTTAGTTGTTTAGGTTATGTCTCTACATTTTGTGCAGTTCTACTGCTGAAGGTTTGGGTAGCTTGCTCTTCATACATGTGGACGCCCCTCTCCTTTTACTATCCCAGGAACAAGCCTGATGAGTTCTACACAGAACGGAATGCGTCACCCGTCTTCGAAGTGCAAGGGCCTTTCCCTCTGGACGACTTAAATACTGACGGTGGTTTTTTGACAATTGTTTTAGTTACTTATTAAAGCCCAGCCGACTGCGCAAAGCCTTATCAGGTTTATAACCATGTCAAGAAGTAAGCCTACACCATTCCTTCCAATTTATCATTAGAGGTTTAAAAAAAAAAACATACTCGATTAGAAATGTAAAGAAAACTAAGGACATTGAAACATACCTACAAAAACCGGCCTAAATTACCTAAACATGCTTCTCCACATCACATTTCCTTAGAGCCAAACATGCATATAATACACATAACCAATTATCAATCTTATGAGAAAGTTTGTAAGGCTTTATTGAACATGTACATGTGAATATAAAATAATATGAAGAAATCACAGAAAGCAAAGAAGCAAGGAGAGAAACAAAGAGAGTGACAGAAAAAAGGAAATTTCTAGCACAGAATTCAAAGAAGTGAGGATATTATTTATACAGAAAGAGCCCCTGGCATCCCAGTTGGGGATTTTTTGGCAGTAATTTGTTGGAAAACAGCAAATTTCGAAGAAGCAGTTGTTATGAACAACACCACATCATTTTCAAAATATTTTATTGATTGTAAAATGATTTCAATGGAAGACTACAGATGTATAGGCCTACAGGAAAATAAAAACGCAAAAGGCGTTCCAGAAAGTTCAATGGTTGGGTTAATGTGAATTTCCAGTGTCACCACTGAATCTTGAAAATGTCAAAATGATCGTCATTTATATTAGGAATAGCCACGTCCAATGACTGAATCAATGACTGAATGTGTATGTGTTCGTGTGTGTGTGCACAAACACACCTGTATAATTTTCACTCATGTTTAGAATTCCATTTTTAATTTCGCTAATTCCCAGTTCTGGGTCCAAGTTTTTTCAAGAGCGATTCATCGTGCTTGGGCAATTCCATATGCGTTTCATCCAAATCTGCCAGCAACTGTCTGGCAGACTTTTTCAACATGACCACTGGTCCTGCGCCTCATCTCACAGGAACCTAAAGCACTTAACAAAAGTGAAAACGAGACAGGCAGACCTACATAAGGCATATATACATGTCAACTTCTGACACCATGATGAAATGATGAACCACAAGACATACAACATCAAAGCAGTATCGGTAACAAAAATTAGCTATGGTAAATTATCTAAAAGATTCCCACGTGACCAGTCACTCTGGTGTTGTGGTTAACGCAAAGGACTACCAAATGGAAGGCTGTAGTTTGAATCCTCATCAGTCACTTCAAAAATCATTCTGGGAATTTTGGCTCCAATCCAGAGTGCTGTGGGCTCGTTGGGAAGACTGGGACCGCACAGTCGAGTCTCATCCACTTCACAGATGTGTCACCGAGGGTGTTGCTCAAATTGTCTAACCAACACCACAGATGTCTGTAACTCTTGGGCCTGTAAGTTAGTCCTGAGATACAGAAGTTATGGTTGAAGCACCCTGGCAAAGAAGATGACTGGTAATGCCGGCCCCAAGAAAGAAGGGTTTTGGGGGAAAAAAACTTTCACCTTTTGGCATGCAACTGGATACAAGGTGAAATAACGGGCAAAAAGGAAAAAAAAAATGAATACAGACAAAAGAGCTAGTTTTCAGATTTATACTAGCCTATATCCTTGAAAACGGAGTATGACTGCCTCCATGGACACAGCTATATGCATAAAAAGCCTACTTACATAACTACATGTTCGAGTACGTAACAGAGTTCTGGCCCACAAATTCAGAAGAAGATGAAGAAAAGTCTAACAAAACTATATAAAAATAGTTAAAGTTAGCAATCCGAAGCAGCAACAGCCAAGTGTTAAAGCAAATAAAAACCAAACACTGCATCAAAATAGAATGAGAACGTTATTGCAAATGTTCAGCCCATTGGCCTTTGTCAAGCATTCACAAAAGACAACGAAGAAACAAATTCAATAGATTTACAACAAAGACAACAGATCAGATCATTTTCCTGATATCAAGTTCTGCTGGAGTTTAACACTGACAAGTTAAAAAACCAAAAAAAACCAAAAAAACAAACAAACCCACCCTCCCCCAGCAGTATATAATATCAGGGAAATCACCCGATTTGTTACTGCTCCCAGTTCTTCACACTGTCACTGGAACTGTACTCTGGCATGTGTTAATCATGAAATTAATCCCTTTTACAGATATCACAGGAATGCAGATTAACTTTAAACTTAACAAAAAACACCAAGACGGTGTGGATGGAACTCCGAGCACTAATGCCTCCACACTCTCGGGACACTCATCTCCCAATGCCAACTGACAGTTTTTTTTTCAAGCATAACCCATTTGGACCCAGTCATCAGTTACCTCGTTTACAAATCGAACGGCAAGGTGGGGAGATGACAAACCCCGGGACATAGCCGCACAACGCGCACCAACCAGGTCCAGCCCAGCCTCTGGACCAAGAGAGAATGGAAATCTAACTTCAAAACTTTGTATCTGCAGTTTTCTAGTTATGCAGCAGTCGCACCGACAGTGTCAAAGCAAACCATTATGTGGGTAGACCAAAGCCATCACAGATGGCTGCGTATGTGCACATAGCTAGACAAACATGCCACTTAATAGTTGTCTGTGTACAAAGATGACTGATGCTGGATGCTGCATTCCAAACACCCCACTCCCTCACCCTTAATCTCTTATTGAACTAGGTCTGCTGTCCATCCAGCTCCTCACCCCACATTACTCTCTCACACCTTGGCTGCATTCAATATCCCTTCCATCTTCTGTCCGGTGTCGAGCTGGCCTGCCTGTTCATTGTCTTTCCCCTCTTTGACTCTCACACATTCCTGACTGCATACAAAGATGACTGATGTTTTCACATGTTTTCCAAACACACCCTCCATCGATCTCTCTTCATAGTCCATTTCCCCCCCTTCCACTTCTCCTGCTTTGCATTATGTAGGCTACACTCTTAACAACGCAACTGGTTAATTATGCACATTAACCCGATCGGTTGTTTAATCTGAAGCGTCTTTCTGCACACACATGTAGGCCTACCCAATAGAAAAAAGGTCTAGAAGCTTACAGATCATGAGTTCTTCTCAGGGCAGGGACCTTGGTCCCAAAATATGAGTATAGATTTCTTGTTGTACTCTTGGTTTGTGTTGCACTCAGAAACTTGTATGCTTAGACAAATGAAGTGTGCATGTGTAATGCTGAAGTTCCACAATTAATTTGATGGCCATTTATTCTTCTTGCTCAAAGACCCAAAAATTAAACAAAGCGTATCAAATCATTATCACTTATACCAACAATATGTGGTCTGTTGCTGATGGAGATTTTGTCTGATCATGAAGAATCGTCATACAGTTGCATATTTCTGCTTGTCTCACTTTTTGTCTTTCCTTCTTGTGTCCAAATAGAATATTTGAGCAGCAGAATACAATTCCATGTTCAAAAAGAAGAGAGAGAAAAAAAAAAAACAGAAAAAAAACAACCAACTTATACAAGGAAAAGATCATCAACATTCATGCAAACATTTAGAAATTAACTTTTTTCCTTTGAGGTGAGGGAGGGGGGTTGCCCTAAATCTGGTGAATTTGTTTTATGTTGTCTTCTGTGAATTCAAGTTGATATGGCTTATTGCCCAGCTGACAACCACTACAGCTTTATCAGAGCTAACACCACATTAAAAACAACTTCAATTTTAATTTCAAAAACAAGAGTTAAAAACCAAGCTTGGGATTATCTTTCATATCTAAAATGAATTAAAAATCTTTTCCATACGGATGATCAGGAGATGAAATCTATTAATCTCTTGTGAAAACTTGAAAATTGCATCTGAAAGAACAACTCTGAAGAGGTTTATTGAGGAGTCTGCTGTACATTGCTTATTTAAGTCTCACACTGTGCATGTTTAGCATTCAATAAGATGTTTAATACACGTTCTCATTCTATTTTCATGCATTTTTGAAAAGTTAGCAGGCAAATCAGATACTTTAAGGTAGGAGTCTTTCCAGCAACCATCCGTCTTCAACCTCCATGGTCACAGTCTTGTCAATGGTCTCTCCCTTTCTAGGTCTGCGGAACACCAGCCGGTCGGCCAGCCAGTTGTCGTTACCCTCTTTCATGAACTCAAACACTGTCGGCATCACTCGAAAACCTCCCCTGCACAACACAACAAGTATTTTTTCAAGACATGTTTCCGCATAATGTCCACCTCTCCCAACTAAATTTCTTCTACTTGTGATTACAGTAATATTAAACAGGAGTAAAGTGCATAAGTGTTGGACTTTTAGTCAGCAGGCCTGGGTTTGATCTGGCCTGGGTATCTCAAGCCTGGCGGGTAAAGTGTAGATTTTTCCTACTTCCCCAAATCCCAGGTTAAGTGTGTGCAGACCTGCCAGTGCTCGTGCCTAAACCCTTTTTGAGTGTAAACCCATGCAGGACACCATATAGGCCTATGTATGTTAAATATTCTGCAAGTCATGTTAGAGTCCCGTGGCTCATGGAAACATTAAAACACCCAGCATGCACACCCACCAAAGACGAAGTATGAAGACTATGAAGCAACATACCACCTGCACAACAGGACAAAACAATGTGCATATGAGCCTCCAAGAACTATTATTACTGTTTAAAGCCCAGCCATCTGCACAGAGACATAACAGGGCTAAAACCACTGCAAATGCATACATCTCTATGACCCTGAAGAAAAAAAACTGGGAAAGAAAATAAAACACATATAACAATACATATGCGCACATAATAAGGATATGCCACTGGAGTTGACCACCCCTTCCATCCCATTTGTCACCAAAGAGTACCAAAAAAACCCAAATTATTCAGTGCCAAAATGCATTAATATACGTACCCAGTTAACAATCCTAATAGAAAATGTGAAAAGCTTTATGGAAAACATACAGATGAATGAACCAGCATGGCAGAAAATAATAGGAAGAGATGGTAAAGCAAAGGAGCAAGGCAGAAAAACAAAGACAGACAGAAAAAAGGAAAATTTCTAGCACAGAATTTCCAGAAAGTGGGGATACTATTTATACTGAAAGAGCCCCCAGTATCCCCACAGGGGAGGTGTTTATGTGTGTGTGATACCAGTACATATCACACTTCCAGTCCTGTAAATGAGTAATACTGTTGTTGTTATTACTATCATCATCATAAATATTAATGATAATCATAATAATGACACTAACAAATGTTCACAACAATTATAATAATGACAAAGCAATCAAATATTCTCCAAACATTTGTAACAAAGACAGAAATATAATCATTATCAAACCATTACATATGATTGCTTGAAAGCGCATGTGTGAATAAATGTTAAAACACATAAATTATATGTTGTTGGCTTACAGTGCAATCATATTCATACATTAAAGCATGAAAACTGATTACCCCCCCCCCCTCACACACACACACACACGCACGCACGCACGCACGCACACACGCGCACACACACACACACACACACACACACATGAAGCAGACCCAGAGAAAGATGAAATGTTGAAATACGAAAATTCAGCATCAAAAGAAGTTAAAACGTAAAAATTGTCATTATGATGACTAAATCCATCTTTTCTCCTGTGCTGCTGCAGTTTGGAATTTTGGAGTCTGATCAAAAGGGACTCACTGAATTCAGACAGTTCCATATGCACACTATCATCCAAGTCTGACAGTAATTATCTACACCTGGGTGCACTGACCAGGAATCGAATCCAGGTCGCTAGCATGGCCGGCAAGCATTCTACCACTAGACCATCATCATCCTGTGCCCTGCAGCACGGCATTGCCAATCATGACCCTCCATACGAATTTATCCCTCGTCGCTGCAAGGACATTCCATCCTCTCTGTCCTCAGTCACCCTGCAAGTTGGTCTGATATTTTCTCCATGGGTCTACCTGGTGTTCTCTTTCCCTCCAGCTTTCCTGTTGAGACCAGGTGCTCTAATTTCTCTTTCCTCATAAAATGGCCTATAAATGTTGCTTGTCTTTTCCTAGTCTTGTTTATAAATGATCTTCTTGTGTCTGCCTCCTTTAAGACTGTCTCATTTGTTTTCTTTGCTGTCCATGGAACTCTCAATATTCTTCTTAGAAACCACATTTCAGTTGCCTCAACCCTGTTCTGACTTTGCATGTTGACTATCCACGCCTCATACCCACACAACCATGCATATTATTGTTCTATATAACACTCAAGAACTCTCTTCCTGATGTTAACTGATAGGCATTTACTGGTAAGAATGCTTTCCATTTTCTTGAATGCTGTTTTGGCTTAGCCAATTCAGTTGGTTATTTCTGATGTGCCTCTGCTGTCTGGTGAGATGAATGTTCCCAGACTTCTAAACTTATCAATTTGTCTCAATGTTGTGCCATTTGCAGTTATTTACAAGACCATGCATACTGTTTGAAGATTTCATCACTAGCCAAAACAGAAAATGTTAAAAATGTATATCATTTATCAAAGCCATTTTGATATAGTGTATGACCAGACTGACTTCAGGCTCATAATCCCGGGAGAACATAGGTCCATGGAAACATTCCTCCAATGCACTTGGTTGCGGCAGATCTTCTTCACCTGTGCCCCTGTCATTCTGGCTGCCTATATCTCTGTGTCAATGCTCCTGTGCCATGTCTGTCTTGACTCCTACTTTTCATGTTCCCTGTGTGTTCCAGTCAAGTGCCAGATGCTTGATGTTCGAGGGAGACTTCTGCAGAGTGTGGCCTAACCCCCCCCCCCCCCCCCCCCCCCCCCATTTCCTTTTCTCGATTTCTACTTCATTCAGAAATACTCACCAGCTCTCTGGTATGGGAATAGGCTTGGTCTCATCCGAGTATTTCAATGTCAGTTCACTGTTCTTCTTGTCCAGATACTGAAACAAAGTGGAGAATATCATGGGCAATTACACATTAAAATGGAGGGTCAAAACAAAAACAAATTATCAAGCTGTTCTAACAATCTTCATTAAAAAAAAAGAAAAGAAAAGAAAAATGCATACCAAAAACAAAATCCAGATTTTGTAATTCTGAAGTTTAATGAGCTAAAGAGCTGTGAAAATCTCTCTCTCTCTCTCTCTCTCAGCTTCAGTTATATAAAAACTGACATGACATGCTGCCCTTTTTGTTTCTTTATTCATTTATTGACATACTTATCCTTTTTTTTTTTTTGAAGGGGTGTGTGATCCTGACCTTGCAGCCTTATAAAACGTTGGTAAACATCCATCTCTACAGAGCTAAGAAAGTTATGTTCAATTCTCTCTCTCTCTCTCTCTCTCTCTCTCTCTCTCTCTCACACACACACACACACACACACACACACACACACACACACACACACACACACACACAACACACACACACACACACACACACACACACACACACACCTCTCCTTGGTCAATTAACCTTCTCCCTTTTCAAAAAGAGAACAAAAATTTAGAAACATGTACAGGTCAAAAGGGAAAGATTGTGTGATAACCCTGAGGTCCCTCACTGTTTCACTAATGCAAACATTATGAAAGACACTAAAGCATACATAAAAATGGCCTTTAATAACTAAAATTGCTTCTGCACATTACATTTCCTTACAGCAAAAATGCACTTTAAGTGCATTTAATACATGCATAAATTATCAATGCTAAGAGAACATAGGCCTATATGACGTTACAGAACATATTCTGGTGAATGGACCAGCAAGACAACAAATAATATGAGATAACACAAAGCTAAGGAGAAGGCAAGAGCAAAGTGACAGAAAGAGGAAATTTCTAGCACAGAATTTTCAGGTCAGAATATGGCCACCAGGATAACCAGAACTTAAAAGCCAGGTTACAAAAACAAAAAGCTGATCAAACCGTATCAACAAAACAACAACAACAACAAAAAGCTGATCAGGCCATTACAACAATCTCCTCTTTTACACAAAAAGTATTACAGAAAATCCACATTTTGTTCTCTTCAAGGCCTCCTGACCTTGCAAAAAATTTTCTCAAGCTCCTTGTGGCCGTGAAGAAATTTTCTTCAAAAAGCTGATCAGGCTAATTCAACAATCTCCCTTTTTATATAAAATCAACATTTCATACTTTTGAAGATCACAGTGATCTTGTAGAAACTTTCTCAAGGTCACCATGGCCTTGAAGAAACTGTAGCTGAGCTATATAACTTGACAGGCACTGACACATGGCTGACTACAACTACTCTGACCACCAAGCTCCATGGAAGCCAGCAGGAACTGAAAACGACAACAATAAAGACAATGACGAAAACAGCCACATTCATCACCTGATGTGGTACGACTATATAGACAAAAAACAAGAAAAGAAGAAGGCATGCAATGAGGTGAGTAGTACACTGTAACAACACGGAAGACATTACTGAAAATACTGCCAGAATTCCTGAGAAAGTGCTGTTCACACAGCTCCCCTTAACAAAATAGGCACTTTGTTTCGTCTGGGCGATTCTGACCTTGGGGTTTCCACCTTTTAAACTTTCGCTTTCGCGTGTCCTCAACAGTCCACAGCTCTGCAGATTCATGGTAAAAATTTATCTGAAAACAGCTGAGAAAGCCTTCTGTGGTGAGATTTCATCTGAAAACAGTTAAGAAAGTCTTCTGTCATGAGAATTCATCTCAAAAGAGCCGAGAAAGTCTTCTGTAGTCAGCGCTGAGAAAGTTTTCTGTGGTAAGAGTTCATCTGAAAAAAGCGGAGAAAGACTTCTGTGATTTTAAAAAAGTCATTTCTAATGAGCTGAGAAAGTTTTTTGTGATTAAAAAAGTCGACTCAAAAGAACTGAGAAAGTTTTTTGTGATTAAGAAATCATCTCAAAAAAGCTGTGTAAGTTTTCCGTGATGAAAAGTCATCTCAAAAGAGCTGAGAAAGTTTTCTGTGATAAAAAGTTGTCTCCAAAAAACTGAGAAAGTTTTCTGTGATTAACTCTTTGGAGACGCACCCTAAAATGACTGCTGAAACTCTCGAGACGCACAGGTTTTGGTACTTTTTAAAAAATTATGGAGAGTATCCAACAACAATAAACCTATCCTGTTATATATGTTTTAAAAGGTCAATGGTTAAACTCTGCTGTCAGTAATAATCTCCCTTATTATAGTATACCATGTAGTCTTGGTGAAAAAAATCCATAACATCTCCGCAGCTATAGCTGCGGAACGTCACAGTTGAGACACGGAAATCCGCAGCTATAGCTGCGGAGCGGCGCCATCAAGTTAAAAAATCATCTCAAAAGAGCTGAGACAATTTTCTGTCATAAAAAGTCATCTGAGAAAGTTTTCTGTGATTAAAAAAGTTGTCTCAAAAGAGCTGAGACAATTTTCTGTGCATAAAAAAATCATCTCAAAAGAGCTGAGACAGTTTTTTGTGATTAAAAAAGTCATCTCAAAAGAGCTGAGAAAGCTTTCTGTGATTAAAAAATCAAGAACTGAGAAAGGAGCGGCGCCATCAAGTTAAAAAATCATCTCAAAAGAGCTGAGACAATTTTCTGTCATAAAAAGTCATCTGAGAAAGTTTTCTGTGATTAAAAAAGTTGTCTCAAAAGAGCTGAGACAATTTTCTGTGCATAAAAAATCATCTCAAAAGAGCTGAGACAGTTTTTTGTGATTAAAAAAGTCATCTCAAAAGAGCTGAGAAAGCTTTCTGTGATTAAAAAATCAAGAACTGAGAAAGGTTTCTATGATAAAAAGTCATCCCAAAAAGAGCTGAGAAAATTTTGTGGTGAGAATTCAGCTCAAAAGAGCTTAGTCTTCTTGATCCATGTGACCTTGACCTTGGTACTATGACTTCCAAACTTCATACATTTGCTACTCCTGAACGGTCCACATCTTTGACCAAAATTAGCTGACACATCTCAGGCATGGAGAAGATTAAAATTTCCTACTAGCCAGCCGGGCTAGTGGATTTTAAGGTCTACTAGCCCGCAGATATTTTCACTAGTCCAACATGCTTCCCCGAAAAATAGTAAAATTCTCTTTATGATGATGACCAAAAACATTCAGAAAAATACGCCATTGTTACAATAAATGTGGTCAAATTTTCTTCGGGAGGCTTTCATCAGGGTGGGGCGTGGGTATGGGGGAGGTGATCAAGTGATAACATGAAGATGAAAAGGCAGATGATTGATCTCAAAGTTTACATGCATTCTCTGTGTAAGTTAGAGATAATTCTTCAGTTTAATACATGTTTATAATCATTATCTTTTTGCTTACGTAGCCAAAGTTTATTTAGTCGAATTCTTCATTTGTTATGTTTTTCATATTACTTCATTGTCATCCGGCAATGTTTTTCCCTTTTCATAATTTCAATCATTTACTTTTAAAGTGTGAATATGTGTGAGGGAGAGAAAGAGATGGAGTATGAAACAATTGTTGTTGTTTATAAGTGTTATGTCTCGTGTGTGTGTGTGTGTGTGTGTGTGTGTGGTGTGTGGTGTGTGCGTGCGTGCGTGCGTGCGTGCGTGCGTGGTGCGTGCGTGCGTGCGTGCGTGTGTGTGTGCGTGCGTGTGTGTGTGTGTGTGTGTTCTTGACTTCTGCAGTTCAATGTGAATGGAAAACACTTTGAAATAATCCACCCTAACTGAAATTTATGTCCTGAGAGACAAGTGAAGATAATGTGAGAAAAATATCAAGTAGCATTTATGTCTTTTAAACTAGTTTCTCTGACGTATCATCTTGTCAAGTAATGCATCAAATTTGCTCTTGTCTCTCGAATTTCCTTGCCAATAGCATACATACACATTCTCTTCCCCTTCCGATCCCTTGATCTTGATAAGACATACAATGTATTACTTTCTCTGGTTTCCGTATTTAATTAGAAGCTTCTACTTGTTTGACCAAAACTGACAGATTGGGCGAAAGGTCACTGATCTGTAAACCTCGATTGTATCGTACCGACTCCCTTCACTGACAGGCTTATGGGAAGCAAGAGTTGTCTTTCCCTAGATAGCCTCGTTTTCACGCGAAAGTTGGTAGACTCGATCATTGCAGACGAAATCAACCAGCAGATCGGAAAGTTTGAAAATTCGAAATGAATTATAACTGCAGGGGTCATAATTGTCGCTTGCCCAGCGGACTAGTAGTTTTTGATTTTGACTTGCCCAACAGGTCTTTTACTCGCCTCGTGTGACCGGGCAAGTGGATTTCGCCAGCCCTGCATCTTTATTTTCAAATACACATACGCAAAAAACAAAGTCAGATGTACAAACACAGATGCTCTCTTTAGTCACTACAAAACAATCTTTCCCAGACATACACACACACACACAGTCACACACATGCATACATATCTACACACACACATACGGCCACACACACCTCCAGTTGACATGAAACTGAGAGAGAGAGAGAGAGAGAGAGAGAGAGAGAAGAGAGAGAGAGAGAGAGAGAGAGAGAGAGAGAGAGAGAGAGAGAGAGAGAGAGAGATATTCACCTCTCTGCCAGGAATCACAGTGCTCTGTGTGCCTATGTGAATGTTGATCTGACATTGTCGTGGAAACTCCTGCAAAAACGTCTCTACTTCCGTTGCTGGAATGGGCTTAACTGTTCCTTCAATCCGCACCTTTCAGGTTGCAAAAAAACAATGATAACAACAATAAGAATAACAACAACAATAACAATAATAATAATAACAATAATAACAACAATAACAATAATGCCGCTGCTGCAGCTAACAGCAATAACAAAATCATCAGTCACCAGGATATTATAATAGAATTATCATTAGTGTTTAAAGCCCAACTGACTATTCAGAGCCATATCAGAGCTATCACTATCTCAAATACACACACACCTAACACTTCGATGATCATGCAACAAAGAAAGCCTAGAAAAGAAAATTAAGTAACCATACCACTGCATTCATGTGATATTCCCCAGGCATTGACCAGTCCTCCCTAATAGATCACAGAGGGAGAGAGGGATTAAAAAGTGCTTACTTGAAAACAAATGCATAAACATAACCAAGTACACAAAAGCATACATTGTTCATATTGTAACCAAAAATGCAATGATCAATCCTAATGGACAGGCTTTATGGAGAACAAGGAGGCAAATGAACCAGCCAAGCAATACAAACAAAACAAAATAATAATTAAACACCAAACCAACCAACCAAATAATCAACAACAACCACCATCACCACCACCACCAACAACAACAACAAGTGAGAGAGAGGAAGACATGACAGAAAGCAAAGGAGCAAGAAAGAAACAAAGGGCACAGAATTTCCAGAAAGTGGGGATGCTATTTATACTGAAAGAAGTCCCCGACTCTGGGCAAAAATGAATCGTATCAAATCTTCACTAATCAACAGTGCCTTTCTATGATGATAAACAGACATCATTTTATGTGGTATTTATGTATTTGATGGGAAGGGTATTCATATAACAAGGTGAACATACAGATGGGTCATAGATACAAAAACAACAAAATTGTTTTAATAAAAACGCCTCCGAACCAGTATTTAGGTCCTAAACTCACTAGTTTTTGCTGACGTCTCCACATGAACACCAAACTGCAGTGAGGATTCTCTTTCTGCACATAACAATAACAACATTAACAACAACAACAACAATAATAATAATTATCATAATAGGTAATAGGTTTAGATTTTTAAAGTTCATTTTTGACAAAGTTCAGTCACACACACATAGTTAAGTACATAAGTGTAATAACAAAGCGTGGCTGCAATTACGATATACAGAGTTCAATTTCACACACGCCTGCAAAACGAAATTACATTAAATTACAGACATCTGACTAATTTCACACACGCCTGCAAAACGAAATTACATTAAAATACAGACATCTGACTAATTTCACACACGCCTGCAAAACGAAATTACATTAAATTACAGACATCTGACTAATTTCACACACGCCTGCAAAACGAAATTACATTAAATTACAGACATCTGACTAAAGTATAACTGCCAGGTACTGATCATGAAACGCATACACCAGTAGTTTAATACATTTAGACATACTGTTAATTTCCACGACATAACCAGTCGCCGTGGTGTAGTGATTAGCACAATAGATAACCAACTGTAAGGTTGTGGGTTCATATTCCCATCAGTTCCCTCAAAAAGCACTGTGGAATTTTTTGGCTCCAACTGGCTCCTGCTCAGGGCTGAGGATGTTGTGGGCTCATTGGGAAGACTGAGACCACACAGTCAAATTACATCCGCTTCATGGATGCATCATTGAGGGTGCTGCTCAAATCATCTAACACCGCAGGTGTCTGTATCTCTAGGGCATGATTGACACCAGGATATATTACAATAGTAAAAGTAGGCCTACAGCCCTGTCACGCAGTCTCAATCCTAAATGGAACACCACAGCATCACAGTTATTCTCCTCATCCTTCTCATCACATTGTTAAAACAATGCCAACTTCTGTGGTCATTAAAGTGCCTTAGAAAACGGGGCCAAAAAAACAAAGTGTGTGTGTGGGGGGGGGGGGGGGGGATGCTAAGCACAAAGGAAATTTGTCTAGGTGCGATAATCCGTAAAAAAAAAATTTCTCCTGTATACACGTATATTATATTTCTACTACTACTACTGCTGCTGCTGCTGCTGCTGATGATTATGATGATGATAATGATGATGATAAAATAATAATAAATAACAAATAATAATAGTAATAATAATAATGATACCCAACAAAATGAGAGTACCTAGTCAGTGAAGCAACCAGCTATTTTTGCTTGCACAGTATGGAATCTATATCAAAACAATTGCCAGCGTTAAAGCGAGTAGGAATGAGAACACTCAAAGACAGACAGAGAAGATAAGACAGGTGCAAATTTTCGGCCAACCAGCCTTTGTAAAGCATATACAAAAGGCAGTTTCAGTTTTCAGTTTCAGTTTCAAAAGATGACGTCTCTGCAATCGGAATGACTAGAATTTCATATGCACTGACGCCACAGGTGCCATGTGATGTAGAAGATCTAAAATGATCATAGCTCAAACCACAAGTCTGCAAATGAACCCATAAGCTGGCCAAGTCCTGAGTTCTATTACCTGTCATATGGGTTTTGTATCTTACACTAATATTAAAAAAAAAAAGACAATAAAGAACACATACACAAAGCTTAAAACTTACGGAGGGTGAGGAGAGGCCATAAGGGTATGGGGGGAACAGTAGCAAGCTTGTCCTGGTGGTTTGATGAACAGGGGAATATGGCATAATTTCTATCAAGAGCCAACCAGCCAGAACACAAACACTCACACACAAACAGACACTGAGGTGCGCATGGGTGTGCACACGCACACACACACTCTCAGACACACTCACAGACATACACACACACACACACACTCTCTCTCATCCTACACAACAGTATCTTACCAGTTCCTTAGCCTTTCTGCTGTCCATGCTGGTGCAAAAGACCAAACCTTCCTTGTCACACTTGCGCAAGGCTACCATGCGGGCTGAAGGAATTCCTTCTCTTGGAACAGAAAAATATTATCATAATCATTGCAATGACAATGGCAACAACAATGATGATGAAAATGATCATAATCATTGCAATGACAATGGCAGCAGCAGTTACAACAAGAAGCCAGAGACAGGAGAGACAGACAGACAGAGACAGAAACCTGGTCACACTGTATCTATGATGAGAATTTGCTGCTTTGAGTAGTAAAGTGATATTCTAGCACTCATATAGCACACACATACAGCACTCATCTGTCACAACCTCTAATAATGCTAGTCCATTCTTGGATAAACAGATCAACAAGCCTTTGTCTGAATATGCTTGAAAATAGTTTTACATCCCCTACTCCCTGTTGCAGCCGTACAATATTGAAATAAGGTGTAGTTGAAACCTGTATCACACAAAATTTTCATAACCTCTGTTGCCCAACGATCCTTTCCATTTCTATCTAATTCCAGAAGCATTTGGTAAGCTTTGTGCGCTAATCTTTCGGCACTTATTTCTAGCAGTTTAAACCAAATTCTTAATCACGCAACAGCAGAGTTTACGAATAATAGATATCTTTCCATTTGTTTGAGGGTGGATGTGATGTGTCTAGTGTGTCAGCTAGTGACTAGTGACTGCGTGCTTGTCACCTCTCACTTTCACAGCCTACACCGCTGGCTAGCAGCTATGCGAAAAGAAGAGCAGAAGGCGTAAGTCTCTTCCTGTTAGTGCATAGCCTCTCCATCCGCAAGCCCTACGTTGTGCCTCCTCGTGGCGACAGGCGGTAATTGAGCACCTCACGGACTCAGGCTAAATCTCGTAGGACTCAGAGGAGGTCTGGCCCCCAGAAGTGTGGCATGCAGGCCCACTGACGTGTGGATATGCCCTGGTGCCCACGAACCAGATCCCCAAGCTATGGGTAAATAGCTCCACTGCCTTGTGGACATCTCGGGAGAGAGTAAGGCTAAGGGAGTTAACCCTGAAAAAAAAAACGATGGCAGGCAAGGGGAAACCACCATCGTAGTTTTCCCCAGGAAAACCATGGCCAAAAGAAAGATGAAGAAGGAAGTTAACAACATCAATAGGTGCTCCTGTGGAGCACCTTCATCCGGTAGGGACTGTCATGCGGCACAGGCGACACCAGACCGTCAGCCAGCTACTGCGACTAAAATGAAACCCAAAGTCAAATTTAGAAACACCAAAATAGCAACATGGAACATCAGAACACTGTTGCAGAAAGGTAAATTAGACAACATCAAAATGGATATGGAAAGGCTTAACATCAGTATTTTAGGACTAGGGGAAGTGAAATGGAAGGGGGCAGGCATGATAACATCAGGAGAATATACAGTGATATTATCTGGTGGTAATTCACATGAAAGAGGATAGGCATCGTAATGGACAAAGACAAATCAAAAGCAGTTAAGGGATACTGGGCAGTGTCTGACAGAGTTTTGCTGGTCAAATTGGGAGGCAAACCATTTAATACCAACATCATACAGGTGTATGCACCAACATCCGCAAGTACTCAGGAAGACATCGACAACTTCTACGAAGTTTTAGAGATGGCCAAGGTCCAATGTAAATCACAAGAAGTTACAGTCATAACGGGAGATTTTAGTGCTAAAGTGGGACAGGATAGGGTGGAGGATACAGTTGGACCTATGGCCTTGGTACACAAAATGAAAGGGGAGGGAAACTTGTAGAATGGGCACAGATGAATTGAGTTCATAGTAGGAAACACCTGGTTTGAGCAGCCTAACAGAAGAAAATGGACTTGGATGAGTCCAGGAGATAATACCAAAAATCAGATTGACTACATCTTGATCAACAAAAGATTTAGAAATTCTTTACTCTCAGCAAAAACACTACCAGGCGCAGACTGCAACAGTGACCAAAATGCTGTAGTGGGAAGGTTTAGGCTGAAATTGAGGAAAAGGAAACAAACCAAAAGCAACATCAAACTAAACCTTGGACTCTTAAAGACAGATGAAATGATACGTAAAAAATTTAATGTACATGTTCAAAACAAATTCAGTGCTCTGGAAGACGTTGGTGACAGTGAGGAACAATGGACAAAGTTGAGAAATTCGATAAATGAAGCTTGTGAAGAAATCCCTAAGGCAGATAGAAAAGCAAAAAAGAGCTGGATGACTAATGAAATTTTGGGCTTGATGGAGGAAAGGAGGAGGGCAAAGAGAAATGAGGAGATGTACAGGAAGATAAACAAAGAAATCAGGTATAGGTGCAATGAAGCTTGGCTGAACACAAAATGCAAAGAGATAAAAGATCGATACAAAATGGATCCTCAAGGTATGTACAGACGAATTGAAGAAATTGTCCACTAGGCTATTTGTATTGTATTCTTTGAGTTCATTGATTTCTTTTGTACTTGTTTGAATATATTCCTTTAGTTTACAAACATCCGCAAAGAACTGTGAAATGTTGGCCTCTAAACTATTTAATTTGTCATCCATGAGTCTCTTAATTGTAGCTGAATGCAAATGTAGCCCTTGTTGAACTTAAGCAAACCTCCAGTCTATCAAATGCATTATGCTGGCATGTGGTGTTGCAAATTCATGTTTAGACATAACTGAAGACTATGTACAAGTGTATTATCACACGTTTTGTAACAAAAAGTACTTCATTTCCAGATCCGCGAACAACGTGACACAAACGTGATATCAGTCTAGAACAACGTGACACAAACGTGATATCAGTCTTGTTACACAGTGTGGATGTCCCATTTCTGACTTTGACAGAAGCATGTCGAATTCACATTCCAGATTAGTGCTGGATACACGTTGGCATGAATTATCATAACACAACATCTACACATAGAAACCTTCTTTGTTATCAGTAATTACTGAAAATGTTAACTGTAGACCATCCACTGACCTTTTCCACACATGATTGCATGATTCGATACACACAATCCTAATGAATACTGTTACAAAAAGTCTGGTAATTAGGGCATCCATGCCGTCACAATTCTGACGAGAAAGTTGAGAGCTGATCTAACACGTCCGCCACTTGCAAAGTCACACACACACACACACACAGAGAAAGACAGAGACAGAAAGACAGACAGAGGAGAATGCTTGTGCATATGACTCTCTAAATGCATAATTATGTGACATGTGGAAGAACTACACTAGCATGTGTTTGCCTCTCTCTCTAAATGTACAATTATGTAATATGTGGAGGAACTACACTAGCACTTATTCGCCTCTCTAAATGTATAATTATGTAACATCTGGAGGAATTAACACTAGCATTTACTTGGTAGCTGTAGCCAGAACCATGCCATGGGCCTCCACAAAATCACCTCCTTGGAGAATTTCTTCAAACCAGTGATTGAATTGTCCAAAAGGTTCCATGGCATGCAGGTCAGCCACATCAAATGGTTTTCTCGTCCCTGAAACAACAACAATAATAATGCCATTTATAAGGCGCCGAATATTGATTCAAAACTCAAACTAAGACGCGTCATTCTCATCATTCGCTAAAGCAATCACACAACAACGACCAAAACTCCAGGACATAAAGCACACACAAAATGGTGGAAAGAAGACAGGAGAGGGATGGAGCATGTGACCCCTGACCGAAGTTGTCATCCTCTCTCTCTCACGCGCACACGCACACGCACACACACACAAACACGCGTACACACACACACACACACACACAAAGATGCTGAGCTAGGGTACGCTTAATCCCCGATAGGTGAGTGACCCGTGACTGAAGTTTTCATTCTCTGTCTCACACACACACACACACACACACACACAAATATTGTTCATATTCTCCCCTTTTCTCCTCTCTTTTCTCTTCCTTTTGTTACTCACTTTCTCTTGATTGATTGGTTCAAATTTTACATTGGCACCCACCTCAAGTGGTATGGCTGACGGGGATAACCATCCCAGGGAAGTTGGAGGGGGGGGGGGGGGGTATCCTATACCGACACCACCAAAACAACAATGATGGTAGGAAAGGGCAGCGAGAAGGCCAGTTTTAATGTAGCACACCTCGAGATTCGAACACACAACCATTAGCATGTGATTTTGATGCTCAACCAACTGAGCTACTGAGGCCTGCCATTCTCTCTTTCACTCACACTGTCTTAAAATAAACAAAACCTATTCTCCACTGGACGCCACAAAACACAGGCGCCATATAGCCAATCAGGTCAACATATCAGACTTCCGACTGGACGGTCTGCGTTCAACCCTATCGGTGTAGGGTGGATATTTTTCCGATCTCTCAGGTCAACATGTGTGCAGACTGAATTTGCTACTGCCTGAAATTGCTTCGAGCTTAACCCTTTGACTCCCACACCCTATCTACCAACTACAAAAACTTAACCCTTTGATTCCCTCACCCTATCCATCAGCTTCCTGCAGGAAGCTGGTGGATAGGGTGAGGGAATCAAAGGGTTAAGTTTTTGCTTTGCTCTAACATGGTTGGCAATGCAGGATGCTGGTGACCGGAGTGCGGGAGTGAAAGGGTTAAAGCACACACAACACATCGTAAGACTTAAGGACACGTTAAAGTTCTTTAGGTCCTGTCGGTGTTCCGGTGGAAACACACACACACACACACACACACACACACACACACACACACACACACACACACACACACACACACACACACGCATGCACACACGCACATAAACACATATACACACATACACAAACACATTACACACACCCATACACAAACAAAACAACAACAACGAAAAAACAACAACAGTATATGAATTCATGACAATGGAGTATGGCTGCACACAGCAGGACGACGTATCAAAACCAGGAGATTGCAGACTATGCAGAAAACAAATCCCTACACAATACGGCCCAAGCATCAATAACAACATACATTATGATTAAACGGTAATAATAATAATGATGGATAAAGTACAGCTGACTGTGCAAAGCCATATCAGGGTTGTAACCAATGCAAAATGTACACATCACCCCGGTGACCCTGGAAAAAAAAAGGAAAAGTCAATTTAATACATACAACAATGCATTCGCGCACATAATCTACAGATATACTCCTGACGTTGAAATTCCGTCCATTTATCAAGAGGGTCGGGTTTAAAAAACAAATGTGAACGTGACTAAAGACACTGAAACATATAAAAACGGGCCTAAATTACCTAAAATTGCTTCTGGACATAACATTTCCTTCAAACCAAAAATGCAGTTAATACACTTACCCAATAACATGCACGCATCAGAGATGTATTGCTTGGAAAGCATAAAAGTACGAATGAATATGAATAAATAAATGAACACAACTATAACTACTATTAATAACAGCAATGACAAAAGATTTGAAATTTTTGCTAAGCTCCTCTCTACAGCTACAGGGAAACATCAACAACACACACATGCATGCACAAACAAATGCATGCACACACAAACAAATACAAATAACACATGCACACAAACACACTGACAGACATCGCAGTAAATACTCACGACCGCACGTACACACATACCGAGAGAGATAGAGAGACAGAGACAGAGAAGACACACACACACACATTGCAGTAAGCACGCACACACACACACATCGCTGTAACACACACATACATCGCAGTAAGCACACACACACACACACATCGCAGTAAGCACGCACACACACACACATCGCAGTAAACACACACACACACACACAAACACATCGCAGTAAACACACACACATCGCAGTGAACACGCACACACCCACATGTACAGAGAGAGAGAGAGAGAGAGAGAGAGAGAGAGAGAGAGAGAGAGAGAGAGAGAGAGAGAGAGAGAGAGAGAGAGAGAGCGAGAGAACGAACATATCAATGCATGGTAAAGGCAGATAAAACAATAATCTGACAAGGAGCTGTGACAAAAAGATGGCCAATGACAGACAGACGTGGAAGCCTTTAAGTGCTGCCCTATATACCAGAGGGCATTGAACTTTGTCCTTTGTTCAACCAGGGAGTCATCGCCCTTGGACAATTCCATATACGAGCACCCTCCACTCAAATCTGCCAGCAATTATCCGGCAGATTCCCTGAGCCTGTGCAAAATGCAAAGACAGCAAAGCAAACAAATAACCTTTTGATTCCCCTGCAGGAAGCTGGTGGATAGTGTGAGGAAATCAAAAGGGTTTAATTTTTGCTGGTGGTGGATATGGTGTAGGAGACAATGAGGAAGGGGAAGAAGGGACCTATGAAACACTAATCTGACACCACCAGAACGATGGAAACGTTAAAATGATCAGCGAACAGACCAGTTCTTAATATTCCAGGCTGTGACTTGAACTTGAGATGTTGCTGACTCGACCGTCCACAGCTCTATCAAAAGAATCAACCGGCCAAATTAAAAAATGAATCCCACCCAAGGATTGAAACCCTAACCCCAGCGTTATGGGCATGACGCTCTAACCAGCTGACAGATCGAGGCTCACTGGGCAGTAGGTAAATAAGCAAGCAAGTCAAAGACAGGCCTCGACTTTTCTCCTCACTTTGACTGGAAAATCGAACAGAACGTGTAGTCCTTCGGAAGGGGACGAAAAGCGTTCGGACCCGTGTGCCTTCTGGCTGCGCATGCCAGAGATCCCATCTCAGTTGAAAATCGTGAAGATGAGGGCACTGCCCGGCTGCATTGGTACTACACATTGGACAGATAGGTTGATTTTCCAGGTCCCTCCCCTTGAAGACCAATTAGCCTTCTTGCCTTTCTGAAGTGAAGTGTTGGTTTAAAAAGTGAAAGTGAATTAGAATATGAATCGATGGGCTTTACCACCTCACTCCCCTATGACCCCAGGTTTATGGGACTAACTACATGGTTAAATGTGATCCGCCAGCACAAAATCGGTGCTAACCTGCTGAAGCTGGGTCAGCAATTGAAGCAAAAACAGGTAAAACGATCAGTTTCGGTGCTTTTTCAGTCTTCAGCAGAAACACACTCTTCAAACACCAAACTTTTGACTAATTGTACAAATTTATCTTAGATGTGTACACTGAGTAGGATCTCTAGATACTGGCGGCACAACAGAGCAGACAAAAATTCATTCTGAACGCAAAGAAGCCATCTTTACATTCAGAAACTGAATAAAACCATTCAAAATCAAGCTTTTATTCGATCTGGATGGTCAAAATGTGGTGATTCGATCAGACTGTATGTTTTTTTACTGAATAAACATGCGATGTAGCCTAATCCTTGCAGATCCCCGTATCATGTACATCACTTGAAAGGTCTTTTCTGGTGTGTATGTGTGCGCGCGCGTGTATGTATGTACATCGCTTTAAAGGTCTTTCCTGGGGGGGGGGGGGGGTGTATGTGTGCGCGCGCGGGCGCACGCGTGTGTGTACGTCGCTTTAAAGGTCTTTCCCGGGGTGTGTGTGTGTGTGTGTGTGTGTGTGTACATCGCTTTAAATGTCTTTCCCGGGGTGTGTGTGTGTGTGTGTGTGTGTGTGTGTGTGTGTGTGTGTGTGTGTGTGTGTGTGTGTGTGTGTGTGTGTGTGTGCGTGCGTGTGTGTGTAGTGCGCATGTGCACATGTACGTTTGTTTTTATGTATGTATATGTATGTATGTATGTATGATGTATGTGTGCATATATGCACATGTACGTACGTATGTATGTACTATGTTAGTAAGTATGCATGTACATATATGCATGTATGTATGTATGTATGTCTCTGTAGGTGTGCGTGCGCGCTCGAGTGGGCATGTGCGTGTGAAAACTGCATTCTACACTAACGACAGTGTTGTCGTTTTGCTTTTCATTTATCAGCTTGTTTTTCAAGTCTGAAGTGCTAGACACACATACATGTACACTGAGGTACGAATCTCACACAGTTAAAGAAAAGAGGTGATCCATGCATTTGCATTCAGCTGGGCTCCAGTATAAAAATAACAAATCAATAAATGCAACCAAAATGCACAAAGAAAATAAAGCATACCAAAGCCATAGCAAAATCAGAAAACAATGACCCCTTTATGCAGTATAATAGCATAGGAACCATCTGTTGAACTGAAATGCTTTCTAAACCAGGCAACAACGGTAGAGTTACTACGTGGGCTACAAAATTCGAGCGTGACATGCGACTAAACCTCAAACCGAACCGACTGGTGAATGGTTGACATTTTGGGTGATACGGCAGACATCTTACTCGTGCATGTGTATCAACTATGATTTGAAGAAACTGAGTCAACTGAAAATAACATCCACCAACTTGTCATTTTTTGTTGTTGTTTTTTTTTGACACAGCAGCCATCTTAAGGCCGTCTGAGTTTACTTTAAGATCAGTAATGTAGTGTATGTCATATTCCCTCCTCCATTTCATAATCAAATATTTTAAGTATCTACTCAACACTGTGTCAGTAAAGTGGGCTAGTAAACAAGAACTACATTCAAATTCGTTCTCACACTCCCTGCTTCGATTTTGTTTCCATTTCATGAACTCTGACCTGATGGCTGTTCTTCATCTTACTTAACTCTGGAGTTTATTCAAGACGGATTCACAGCGCACTCGGACAATTCCATATACGTTCCACACAATTCTGTTGAGAAAATGCTACCAAAAAAGGCAGGGTGGATCTAGCCGCCGGAACAATCGGACGCAATAACGCAGGAAAAAGGCGCTTCTAGACTTGCTAAAAGATAAGACAGAATTTGACTCATTCGCGATATTGTGGAGGATATTATTTTTAGGTTTTCGATCATGTGATTTTGTTCTTTCAGTTTGTGATTCATACATACGTATAAGAAGTCTGCCGTATCAACCAATATATTAATTAACCAATCACTGGCCGGTTACGAGCGCATAGGGCCAAGTAATTGAAAACAGGTTCGAATCTCAGATCGGACAGGGACACTAATGGTTCCGTCCATTACTGATTAGATAATAGATGCGTCCACTTAATGACTCAGCTGGATGCACAACAGAATCAGCTGTAGCTGAACAGGCCGGTTCTTGATTGGTTGTGGCAGTGCATGGTACAGCTGACGAACATGAAGGCTGATGGCTGTTGCTGGGTGGTCGCTGCTGCAGCTTTCCTTTTCTGTCTTCTGTCTGTTGAGTTCGTTTCTCCTCTGCACTGGCGATGTATGCACATACAGCCTGTCGTTAGGCACAGCCATTTGTAGTTGTCTCTCCCCAACTATCCATCAGCTGACTTCTGCATACGTCCCTGTATCAAAGCAGTAGGCGGCCTGTGAACCAGGATCCCGTGATGAGCTCTCCATAGACAATATCTTTTGGGATGCAGCCATCCTTCATGCAGCAATATGGCCAAACCAGCGCTGTCGTCAATGTGCGACATAGGCATACATGCTTGGCATGCTGTCACAGTCCAGAGCGTCACTGTTTGGCACACGGTCATTACACGAAATATTCATTATCTTGCAGAAGCATCAAAGGAGGAGTCTTGATGTAAGTACATGTACTCATAAATGTACACTCCATTCTTGGTGGCTTCAGTAGGTTGTTCTTTTCCCCCCACTCTTTTGGACATGACCGCGGCAGTTTTCTCTATTCGCCTGTTAAGTCTGCATCAAGGGTCAAGTTGCTGGAGACTTTCGATCCTAAGAAGGAGCATTCATTTACCATTTGCAGAATGTGATCGCCGATGCTAATGCTGGGGTCTTAGCTGACACTCTGCTTCATGATTTCTGTCTTCTTCAGACTGATGATGAGGCTAAATTCTTAGAAAGCATGCGCTAGGGAGCTGAAAAGCGCCTGGAGACCGTACTGTGTGAGAGATGTCAAGGCAGTACCTTCAGGAGGGAGAATCTCCCGCATCAGGACCTGACACACTTTGGTCTTTGCTCTTCAGCGTGTTAAGTTCAAGAGCTTCCCATCAGATCTAGTGTGTAGGTGCATTCCGCCATCAGATGTTCTGAAAGCGTACCACAATACAAGGGAGAAGATGATCCCAAAGAGTGTCAGGGTAAGGATTCAGTCCTACTTCAGTCTGCTTTGAATAAGGAATGGCTCCGAGGATGACCTGTTACACTGCACTGTCCCCTGCATGCCGTCATGGAAAGAGACGATAAGACTCAGCAGCTTCAGGGGACATACGATTTTGTCCAGGAATGCCAAGAGGCCTCTTCAGCTGTCCAGATCAAGATTTGGTCAGGTCGACAAAGGCAACGTATAAAGGCTGTCTCTGTTGCCGGCTCTTCTCCTGTAACTGTCTGAGTGAAAAGATCGTGACAATATTCATACTGAAAGAGCTCTCAGCATCAAAAAAAAAAAAAAGTGTGTGTGTGTGTGTGGATACAATAATATACAAAACAAAGAAACCACAACTCATTGAACACAAAATACTGTGGAAATTACTACATGTTATCATCATCATATCAAGTCACACACGCTCTTAGAAGGTAAAAGATCCGAGTTTTCATGGAGGGCGTCAAGGTAAGAAAAATTAATACTCTTCACTCTATCTTAGTGACTTAGGAACTATCGTGTCTGTGTACTCTAGCACAGCATGCTGTACTGTGTGCGTGCGTGTGTATGCGTGTGTACAGATAGGACAAACAAACAAAAAGTACTATAAACAGGGTCAAGAGTCACACTCCTAACAAGATGAATGTACCCTTGCTCAGCATCCCGTATGTATGTGCGTGCATGTGCACATGCGCAATGTTTGTGTGTCTGTGAATACTTGCATTCATTTCTATCATTTTGCTCTTCTTTAAACCACGGTTCCTAATATCTATTTCCATTTCATGTTTTGTCAGTGTCTACTTTATTGATTACAGGAAAAACTTATCATTAAACTTTCAAAACACGATGAGCATGCTTCTGATATGACTGTTTGCGCTATATATATATGAATCAACACGCTCTGCACACTGATGAACACTTTTGCAAAAATTCAAAATAGTCATTAACGATTTCACAAACGAAAAAAAAACGAGAGCAACTGCTCGACTGATGTATCACCAAGCGCACACGCACAAATACACGCTCACACGCGCGCATACACATTCACACCCGCACATAGGGACGCACGCATGCACGTATTTGGACTAAGACAGGAAAAGGTTGATATGTACGTATCTTCATCATTCGCCATGCTCGACCAAGATGGGCCAAACCTCACCGTTGCACTTTTTTTTTTTTCAAAAGCCTCAAGTACAAAACTTGCATAACGCGCGCGCGCACATACACGCACGCGCACATACACGCACGCACACATACACACACGCGCGCGCTCAATGAATAGGAAAAAGGCGATTTATAAGTTGATCATTCTTCAAACTGGACACGAAGATAGGTCTAACCGCAAAGCGTAACTTTTTCCCCCCAAAAGCTTCGAGCTCGAAACTTTGCAACACACACACACACACACAACCACTTAAATTACAATAAGAAAAGGAGCAATCTATACCCTCATCACTCGCCATTGTGGACGTTAGACAGGTCTGGCCTCACAACACAACCGTTTTTTTTTTTCAGAAAGCCTGAAGCACAAAACCTGCACTATGATCCCTCAACTGTGGTTTGCTACCTTGCACCCCCTCCGTAAGCTAGAGGTTCACAGATGGTATTCCCGCTTATAAAGGGAGTGAAAATGAATGTTCGAGAATGAATGTCACGTGAGTGTTCCGCGCGAGACCTTGGCTGTATGCAGTGGCTCTGGTAAATCGACAGCTTGTGGAAGGGGTTGTTGTTGTTACTGTTTTTGATATTGTTGGTTTTGTTTAAGGCCCAGCCGACTGTCAGTATCCCCGGCATCCCCATGGTTGAGGGGGATAAGGTGAGGAATTAACTAAAAGGATTAAAACCTTAAATCCTTTCTCTCGTCACCTCGTTATCTTTACGCATCAACCACACACTCCAGTGCAGCTTACAGCACAGATTTTGGAGATGTACAGTGATACAGCCATTTTGGCAACTACATCGAACTGACCCATTAACAATACATATGCCAATGCCGCCTTAGTAATGTTTACTGAAAAGATTTAGACTTTTTTTTAACAATTAAGATTTTTCAAGTCTGACGAAACATTAGACCTGATCACATCGCATGCAAACTTTGGTATCAATAAAGGCAAATACAAAGACAAGGATCCACCCATTCGTGTGTTTTTTTTAAAGAAATATCTCAAAATGTTTGTACAAAGAAAAATACGCAGCATTAACATTTTAGTACTTAATGAATTTTAAATTTCATGCCGAATTGTTTCTCTACAGAAGTTTAAGCGACTTAAGTCCTTAACATATCTATTGCATGCACATAAGAATATCTGATTTTTGTTGTTGTTTATTTTAGGAATTCTGCTCTACACGTTATATACATCTGACTAATTATGTATTTGCATGACTTACATTTTATGATGCTGATGTACGTTCTACACGCACACACACACACACACACACACGCGCGCGCGTGTGTGTGTGTGTTAGTGCGTGCGTGCTTGCGTATGTGTGTAGGTAGTGTGCGATATACATGCATATATATATGCGTGAAATAAATCATTTGTGACAGTCATACATTTGGTTGAGATAGCTGTATATATTGTTGCTAATTCATCTTTCAAACATTTGGGTCTTATTGATTTTGCACGCGCGTTCTCTCTCCCTTTCTCTCTCATGGACAGAAGATAATAACTCTGTTTAACGATCGTACAAGTTAACATAAACATAATGAAGAATGGAAATATGGCGCCGTTCTATCTGTTCATACATTTCAAATGTTCTCTTTCTCATTTAACTTGACAATGTTGTCTTGTTGTCAGCAACAGCTGTGGGATTATGTTAACTGTTGAAGAGATTACAATAAACTACTGCTTCATTGCCGACACACGTTTGCCATTTTCTCCTGGTGGACACCGTTTGGGAGTTGTCTACTATTTTTCTTTTTGTGTGTGTTTTTTTTATTTTTTTTTTTTATTCTTTATCTTTTTTATACACTTCGCAAAGTTATATTAACAAATAATAATAAAATAAAATAAACAAAAATAAAATGAAAAAATAAAAAATAAACTAAAACAGCACAACAGCCTTTCCTCTTTCTCTCAGTAAATGACCTATTTTCTATCGCGTGTGCATGTTGTATTTTTGACGTGTTGTGGTGGTGTTCATGCAGCTGAATTTTTCCATAGTGTATGCTTATGAATGTAGTGTTGGATTTAGTGTTTGAATTTATGAACTTTTGTTGTGTGTTGGAGTTCAGCTATTTTGACTTTTGCGTATCTGTGCGCGTATTGATTTTGTGGTTTTTGAGTTGTGCTGAAGATGAACGTCATATGACTAGTGTATATCTACTGTTAGGTTTCGTTAAATTTCATGCTGGCATTGTACTTTGGACTATTTCTGCGCCATTTTAATTGATTTTGTACACTTTTCTAGAGCCATTTTAATCAGGTGTCAATGTTCGTAACAACAACCACAACAACAATAACAACAACAATAATAATAATAATGAATTTCTTGGGCTATTTTAATCAGGGTCAATGTTCGTAATACCAACAGCAACAATAATAACAAGAGAAAGATGGCTGAATGGCGGACGGCAATGCTTGTCGCAAATGTCTACAAATAGCTGGTGACATTTTCCATCACACGTTTTGAGTTTTGTTGCGGCTGGCAAAGATTTAGCCAGCCACCAGGGTAAAACATCCCTTACTGTGTGTCATGCACAAGTATATTTTAAATAATGATTCTTTGGAGGCGTCTGTCAAAGTGTTTAACAGTCAAATTCAACAAATTATGGAATATGGGTCAGAACTGTGAATATCGCCTACATCTGTGCATCACTGTTAAGTGGTTTATTTGTTATTGTTTTTTGTTATTTCTGTTTAAAGCCTAGCCGACTGCATAGAGCCATATCAGGGATATAACCCGCTTCATTTGTTAACTCTTCAAAATTGGGGGAGTACATAATTATATGAACGCCTGACGATTTTGTGTGAGGTGAAACAGACATACCCTAAAAACGTGAAATCTGCTGTTAACTGTATTCGCTACTGATTTGAAATGTTACGTATGGACGAGTTTTGGACAGCACTGGCAGCATACAAAATGTCGTATGATTCTGATGCTACGTATCAAATGTACGTCTACTTATAAAAATGGGCAGGGTGTGTGTTGTTAAACCAGAGCGCAGGTAGATAAAATGGTTTTATAAGTGCTCTTTGTCAATGCAAGATAGACTGTAGATGGTAAGACTGAAATCACCACATTAATAACGGCTAAAAGATTCATAACGTATAGAACATTTTCCAGTTATGGCTGATATAAAATCACATTTATCATTGATCGACATTATAGATTTGTCACAACAAGGTGTAGATGAGGTAATCTAACTTAGCTGCGTACAATTCTAGGTCATCATCATCATCATTCTCCTGCCCGTGATGGGCGTAGAGGAGAGATGAGAGACACTCTTGAAGCCAGCCGTCGCCAACCGGTCCTGTCCTCCGCCTGTCGCACCAGCGTGGGGCCATCCAACCTGGTCCATTCTTTGATGTTGTCCATCCAGCATTTGGCTTGTCGTCCCCTTCGTCTGCCGCCTCCCAGTGTACCCTGGAGGACCGTTTTGGGCAGCGAGTTGTGGCGTGTGACATGCCCGAACCACGACAGCTTCCTGTTCTTGACCGTTGCCAGGAGGGGTTCTTGTGGGCCTGCGAGTGTTGTTATTTGGCTCCACACAAAGTCGTTTGTCTTCCGATCTTGCCAAGAGATCCCGAGCAAGCGCCTGAAGCATTTAGTTTCAAACGTCTGGATTCTCTTGGTGGTCTCTGCTGTCATGGTCCAGCTCTCGCATCCATACAGCAGGATGGGGAGCACCAGGGACTTGTACAGCTTCATCTTCGATGGAAAGCCGATCTCTCTGCTCTTCCAGATCTTGTTTAGCTTTACCATTGCTGCTGTTGCGATCGCTAGTCTGGTCTTGATTTCTGTTGTAGAGCGACCGTCTTTGGTGAGGGTGGCGCCAAGGTATTTGAAAGCGTCCACTTCTTCAAGCTGTTGCCCGTTCATGTAGATTTCAGCATGGGTGTTGGTTGTGCTGTTGACCAGGACTTTCTTTTTTCTGTGCTCACTTCCATTTCGTGTGCACCTGCACTTTCTTCCAGTCTCATGGTCAGGTCTTGTAGTTCTTCGTTGCTGCCTCCCATCAGGTCGATGTCATCTGCGAGCCTCAGGTTGTTGATGGTTCTTCCGCCGATGGAGACAGTGGAGTGGAAGTCATGGAGGCTTCACGCATGATGTTCTCCAGGAAGAGATTGAACAGCACGGGAGAGAGTAGGCAGCTGCCTTGACAATTCTAGGTACAAAGTATTTAATGATCGTCACTTATTATACTCATTATGCATATATTCCAAAGTTTATGACGTTACTTTTGTTCGTTTGTTTTCAGTTGTACAAACCTTTGATATACAGCAAAATTCATACAAGTTAAATATTATGGTAAAAGATAGCAGCTGGCAGGATACATAAGAAAACAATCTGTACAGCCTACAGATTGCAGGAAAAGATGACAAAAAATAGCAGGGTATATAAGAAAAACATTTATACAACCTAAGTATTCTGGCAAAAAAGGCACATTACTATCAAAGGGCGAAGTCGGGACGCAAGCTTGCTAGATGGGCCGAACATTTCAAAGAAGTCGATAACAGACCCGAGCCACCTACCTCAGTTGAGACTCTAGACCCGCTTCACTTGCTTCCTATTACCACCAAGGATTTCACTGACAATGAGATTAGCTATCAAGATGCTGTTGAACAACTAATCCCTGGATTTGGCGGCACAGCTGTGGATATGCTCAAGTATGGAGGGGACTGTATTGGGGGACATGTAGACTGAGCAGCCAGGTAAACACTCTGGCACCGTCGCAGAGGATTAGATTAATGGAGGAGGTCTGCATACCCCCAAAAGAAAATCTTTCAGGATGCGGCAATCGGAGAAGACTCGCTCAGCTATCGTTTCCGAGAACAGTATAGGCTACTGCCAGGTCATTCTTAACCCTTTGATTCCCGCACCCTATCCACCAAATGCAAAAACTTAACCCTTTGACTCCCTCACCCTATCGACCAGCTTCCTATCCTACAGGAAGCTGGCCGATAGGGTGAGGGAGTCAATGGTTGACAATGCAAAATGCTGGTGGACAGGGTGCGGGAGTCAAACGGTTAACCGACTGCGCAACACAGCAGACAATGAGCTGAGAGATGAGCAAGCAGATTTTTGTCCTAAACGATCTTGCACAGAACAGATCTTCATCCTGGGACAGTATCATCGAGAAGTGCGGAAAATACTAAACTCCTCTCGCTATCAGTTTCACAGACTTCACCAAAGCCGTTGATGTCACAGAACAGCACTTTGCTTCATGTCAGTGGCTGGCTTAAGTAATGAAAACAAGAAAACGCCAGCAAGCATGCCCAGCGAGGATGCAGACTGTGCAACAACCTGTGGAGTATGGTCAGCTCCCATAAGGCCGAGTTATCTCTGCCCCGCTAAGTCTGATTATATGTTATGTGCATCGAGTCCAAATGTGTTTGGAGAAATAACGCTATACAAGAATGATTTATAGTACGTGCTACAGTAGGCTATTTGCAGGGCCACAGAGTTTGGGACGGTGTTTGACAATACTATAATGATGAGAGTGAATGATAGCGGTAGTGCTTGGATTGAGATTGCGTGACAGGGCTGCACTCCGCGTACATAATTTTACTATTACAACTTGGGAGTAACCAGGCCCGAAACATACAGCCACCTGCAGCGTTGGTCGAAAATTATCCCTTGAAAGGCATCCATAGATTGGGACAGACTCTACTGCATGGTCTGTGGCCCCAGTCTTTCTAACGAACCCATGGCACATTCAACTTTGGGTAGGAGCTCTGGGCACAGCCGAAACCAAAACAATAAAAAAAAAAAATTTTAACTAATGGGGGTTCAGATCCACGATCTCCCAGTTGGTAGTCTACTGGCTGCAACGGTGGTTCTAACTAAATAAGCTGGTCAAATCATTCATCATCATCATCTCCATCATGTGCCCTGCTGCATGGCATTGGTGATCATGGCCCTCCATACGAATCTATCCCTTGTTGCTCCAAGTAATTCTCCCACCCTCTCTTTCCTCAGCCATCCTACAAGTCCGCTGAATATTTTCTCCCTGTGTCTACATGGTGCTCTCTTTCCCTCCAGCTTTTCTGTTGTGACCAGGTGCTCTAATTTCTCGTTCCTGATGAAATGTCCTAAAATGTTGTCTTTTTCCAATCTCTTTTTGTTAATGATCTTGTGTATGCCCCCTTGTTTCTCGTTTGTGGGACTGTAAATGCCTCACAACATACATTATCGGTTCTATATAACTTTCAAAAACTCTCTTCCTGATGTTAATTGATAGGCATTTGTTAGTAAGAACAATTTTCATTTTCCTGAATGCTGTTTTGGTCAAATCATTACTGGACCTTATTGTCTTGTAGTAGGCTCTACTTTACAGGAAGCAAAAATCCTAAAAAATGAAGTCCTTTAGTTCAAGTTCATATTGTTCACAGCCGACTACTAGAGCCATATGAAGTCCTCTAAACAGTCATCGTGGGCAGCGGTTAGCGAAATGGACAAGTGATTGGGGAGGGTTGTGGGGTCGAATCCCATCAGTCTTATCAAAAAGTCACTGTGGGGTTTGGGGCCCCAACCAGCATCTACCCAGAAGTAAGCGTACAAAGGACTCTCTGCCAAGACTTCACCACACACGTCGTATCTCATCCGCTTCTTGGATGAGTCACTGAGAGTGTTCCTCAAATCTCATGACCAACACAGCAGATGTCTGTATCTCTCAGACCTGGCTGATACTAAGACACTTGAAAATAAGCGTATAGTACAGCTTTGTCAAGCAGTCTCAATCCAGAATGGAACACGTTAGTATCATGATTAATATCCTCATCGTCTTCATCACAAAATTAAAGAAATGTCCCAGATTCTGTGACCATTCGTTAACGTGGCAGCTAGAGAGCGAGAGCGAGAGCGAAAGCGAGAGAGAGAGAGCAGAAGAAAAAGACAGAAGACAGAAGACAGACAGACAGACACACCGGAAGACAGAAGACTTGCAGACCCTACCACGCGATTCATGCACTCAACAGTCAGCAGAACCCATATGTTTCTAAGGGGACTGCAGTATGAAAGCAAAACAGAATGAAGTTAACCCCGCCGACATATGTTTTATAAAACACTCGCGACTTGCTACAAAACTGAGGTTGCATTTCCTATTTCACATCGACATACTTTGCTAGATCGCAACCGTCGACCTCGTCTGCTTAGAAAGACTTGAGCACGAGCACGAGCACGAGCACGGCACGCACGCACGCACGCACGCATGCACGCGCGCGCGCGCGCGCACACACACACACACACACTCTCTCTCTCTGTGTCCCTCACACATACATAAAACCACGGAAAAAGAGGGAGAAAGATTTCAACAACAGTGTAAACGAAAGAAATTAGAAACAAACCTAAGACTTCAAGCAATCCACCCATGCTGCCACTGCAGCTATTACATTACACACATGTCAGTCTGAAAAAAAAAGCAACAACATACATATCATACCTTGACTACTAAACTATTGACAACGCCTCTCTCTCACACACACACACTTTGTCAATGTAATCGCAGGAAAACTTTTATAAACACAACAGAATTCAAGATGATGATACCCTGATGGCGAAACATATGTACAGCTAATGATCAAAATACAAACAGGTAAGAGGTCTTGGGAACAAAGGAAAAAAAAAGAAACACACACACACACACACACACACACACACACACACACACACACACACACACGCACAGATATTCCAACGGCTGTAATTTCAGGAAATCATAAACTACAGAATTAGCAGAAGGTAGACCTGGAACTCCTAACATACGAACAATGCCCAGGTTCCAGGCTTAGACACCAAAAGTATCAAATCTCTCTCTTTCCAACATATCGGTTTGTGTGCATCTCCAACAGATCGGTTTATTTGCATATCTTTCTAACATATCGGTTTGTGTGCATCTCTTTCCAGCATATCGGTTTGTATGCATCTCTTTTTCAAGCATATCGGCCTTAACTCTTATGCATCTATCTTAAGCATATCGGTTTGTGTGCATCTCTTTCCAGCATATCGGTTTGTATGCATCTCTTTTTCAAGCATATCGGTTTGTATGCATCTTTTTCAAGCATATCGGTTTGTATGCATCTCTCTCTTAAGCATATCGGTTTGTATGCATCTCTCTCTCTCTCTCTCTAGAATATCGGTTTCTTTGCATCTCTCTCTCTCTCATGCACGCGCGCACACACATGCATGCATGCCAGAAATACACTGCTAGGAAAAAAAAACTACGGAACTCGAGTATATTGGGTCGTTTTTCCTTAACAGTTCAATTTTTTCTTTGATGCGCGTTTGCATGTCGTTTAGCCCACACTGTGCAGGCAGTATGTTACTACACAGTCTGCAAACTCCATCTTGGATGAGAGTGCATGCTGGGGGTTTTCACGTTTCCGATATGCCATCACACACCAACATGACTTTTACAACCTTTTAGCACTCAATGTTCATATACATACGAAGGCAGTTTAGGCAATAACAGGAGATTGGAAAAGTCTCCACCCTTTACCCACCAGGCTGGACGTACCCAGGCAGGATCGAAACCAGAACATCAGACTGTACGTCAGAGGTCTTAACCACTTGACTATCACAGCAGTCAGCAGGCACGTAACAACATTTTATCCTTACAACGCAAACATCCTAGAGTGACAGTGGGGAAACAATTCTTAGGGAAAAGTCATCAAAACTAAATTTGTAGGTTAAAAGAGTCAGCATCTGTGTGTGTGTGTGTGTGTGTGTGTGTGTGTGTGTGTGTGTGTGTGTGTGTGTGTGTGTGTGTGTGTGTGTGTGTGTGTGTGTGTGTGTGTGCGTGCGTGCGTGCGCGTGCGTGTGCGTGCAATCGTGTAAGCGAGCGTGCGTGTACATGTTTACTCCAACTTCCATAACGACTTTATGGCTTTGTTCTCACGCCACTCGCCACAGAGAAAAAGAGAAAAGCAGAGACAGAGAGAATGTGATAGACAGATGGGCAGGCACAGAGTAACAGAAACCAATAATCCCACACGAAAGGATTTGTGTGTGTGTGTGTGTGTGTGTGTGTGTGTGTGTGTGTGTGTGTGTGTGTGTGTGTGTGTGTGTGTGTGTGTGTGTGTGTGTGTGTGTGTAACACAGACATGTATTTATATGATCTACTTCAGATTTACAAAGAACATTGTTAAATTAATTAAAAATTATATTCATACAAAAGGGAGGAGAGATGAAAGGCTTAAAACTTTACTGTTGTCTGAATGATAATAAAGTGCACATGTGTATTTGTTAATGTAACTAGTAGCCTAATTGCATTAAAAATGAAAATGTGTGTGTGTGTGTGTGTGTGTGTGTGTGTGTGTGTGTGTGTGTGTGTGTGTGTGTGTGTGTGTGTGTACGTGTGTGTGTGTGCATACATGCAAACTTTATGTTGTAACTGAGTGACAGTAAAGTGTATACATGTGTAAGTAAGATAGAGACTGAATAATAATAAATAACAGGTCTATGCCTAAATTGTATCATGTACATGTGCACGACAATATTTGTCCACCTCCACTCCTGTACCCCATTCAACCCCCATACCCACAGAGAATGTCTTAATTTGAGTGCTTACTGTCACATTATGTTAAGTCTTGCAGCAAGCACCTGTGTGTCATGTTAAGTATGTATAAAATACATATTTTATGCAAATGCCCCAGCTCCCCCCTCTCCCACCACACACACACACACACAAACTTTTTAATTAAAGATAGAGTAAAAAAAACAACAAACAAAACCCATGCACTTAAAATCTAAATCTTTCATATTTTCAGTTGATGATGACTACAACACCGTGAAGTCAGTATGGTTGGCTGAGGGGAGAGGCATGCAGAACACCTTGACTAAACATCCTACGACCAACAAACTTCTCCAGCTTTATGCCTTGAGGGAAGATTGCGACAAGACATGGGAATAGATGGCAGCCTTTGCCCCGACTGTTATTAGTGACATGACCTCTTTTGAGAGGGATATCAAGTCCGAAATACGTGCAGCTGTGAGGAAAGCTTTGAGCATCACTGAACAGGAACGCTTATCATTTCTTGCTGTCAAGCTTGCAGATGCACTTGAAAATGTGGGCAGCTTCCTTTCTGAGCGTATGCCATCTACAAGACCAAGTTCTGCCGATGTGCAAGTGCATATCTTTGTCTCGATATGCTCTTTTAGTGTTGTATGGTTTTAAAACTATTTCTAATTTTAAATTTTGGCTGCCGGTACCTAATACTACACACAGATGCAATCTGTTAGGTAGAAAGAAACTCTAGGGAGAGCTAGACAACAGAAGGTCTTCAGAGAAGTAACCCCCTTTAGACAAGTGTTTCGGCCCTGAATTCCTTACACTCTCGGGGGGCCGGGCCACATCCAGGTCATGACTCCTGGATGCCCTTCTGCTGTTGTCTATTTTTTTTTTTTTTTTTTTTTTTTTTCCCACACCGGGGATCGAACCTGGGCGATTCTGCGTTTCAGAACTGCGGTACGCGGTTTTACCAATGTGCTAACGGGGCACACATCATCTGTAGGGAATTTAATCCTTATGAAGTTCACTTTTTTCGTTCCTCCTTGCCCAGATCCAGCTTGAGCTCCTTTCTGCTGCCTCTGCCATCGCTTTAAGGGCTCTAGTCCTCTTCTTCCCAGAAATGGCGAGTTGTTTCATGAGATCATAAGCGGAGGTGCCCACAAACCCTCTTGCCCCGACCTCTACGGCGAAGATTTTGACCCGCAGACCTGCTTTCTTCAGGGTGCTGGCAAGACCGGCGTATTTTTCGGTCTTGTAGATATGTGCTTCTTCCATTCCGCTTTCGTATGGCACAGTGAGTTCTATCAGAATCACTTGTTTCGAGGAGTCAGAGTGGAGAGCGATGTCTGGTCTCATGCCTGTCTTGCTGATGACATCTGGGTAATTTCTCCACTCTGGGAGGTCTGTTAGTAATATATACCCCTTTCAATACTGTAAGTTAATTCTGAAGGCTTAATTGCATTATACTGACATACATACATACATACAAAACACACACATACATATATGTATGTATGTAACGTGCGTGCGTGTGTGTAGAAATGGTACACGATGGCAAGTTTTCTCATTCACTGCCACACTAAAAAGATTTGTTCATGGGCTTAGGCTACGCATTGCTTTCCAAGTTTCTTTACAGCGTTACTGCTTCTGAACCAGAGAGAGAGGGGGATAAAGAGAGAGAAAGACAGAGAGATGAGAGAGATGAAAGAGAGCGAGTGAGTGAGCATGCGAATGTGTGCATGTGTGCATGTGTGCGTGAGTGTGCGCTCGGGTGTGACTGCGCGCATGTGTGTGTGTCTGGGGGAGGGGGCGGAGAGAGAGAAGGGGGATGGGGGAGAGAGAGAGAGAGCGTGAAGAAGAGAGAGACAGAGAGAGTAGAGGGCAGAAGTGCTATGTACTTTTTAGATGTCTTTTTTCTTTACTTGTTTCTTTGATTTTGTTGTTGTTGTTATCTTCATCTGTCTAGTCACTGATTTTTTTTCAACTTCTCCCATGCAGAAAGAAGACAAAATTTTCAACACATTCACTGAATTACCGATCAATATGGGGAATGCTCCCAATGTAACTCGTATCAGCTCCTGGAAATACACCAAATATTTAATCCAAAAATGAAATGCCACAACAATCAAACAGAAATGAGTTGAACAATTAAAAAAATCTGTAACAGCAGTGTACACAATATCAAAATATAAAAAACAGTCTTGTGACACCCCCCCCCCCCCCCCCCCCACCACACACACACACATACTCTCACACATACAAACATTTGTGACTATGAATATGAATACGGAAAAGTATCTTAATGCCATTGGAGACTGACGTGGCAGAGACTACTCTCAAAAAATTAAACTTTAAGAAACTTGTGGAATTAAACACTTCAGCAACAGGCATGGTGGTCAAGTGGGTATGATGTCAGGTTTTCCAATCAGGAGGTCTGGGTTCGTTCTTGCCTGGGTAAAGGGTGGAGATTTTACTGATCTCCCAGGTCAACATGTGTGCAGACTTTATGCACACACATGCAGAATTTCACATATGCATGGTGGCTTATGGAAACGTGAAAACAGCAAGCATGCAAGCCCACCAAGGCTGAAGAATGCAAACTGCGTTGCAACATACTGCCTGCACAGTGTGAAAAACATTATGCATACACACATATGACAAACACTGGAACACTAAAAATTAAATAAACATACAGTGTAATCCATCCAGGCCTCAAACAATATACATTATTTTTACAATGTCAATGAACTGAATTTTCAGAAACTGTGGCATTAAATTATCGGTCTGCGTAGCATAATTAAAACATAAATGCATATACCTGGTCACTGTAAAGTGTAAGATCCACATAAACAAAGTAAAAACTGTGCATCAAAAACATCAAAATTATACATGCAGTAGATGGTAACACAAACAGCAAAAAATAAAAATGGTGTATTTTCAAAGCAACAACAAGAAACCAACAAAGGTCCAGAACTTATTTTGTAAATAAAAGAAAAACTTAACAAGAAACAGAAAAGACAATTTAAAAAATAAACAATATGGTTGAATACAGCCTGCATGCCACTGAGGTAAATAATACCAACAAAATCAACAACAAACTTTCCTAAGAAAATGTGTATTATATGGGGGAAGGTAGTCATGTTGAATGTTTAGCTTGCTCAAAGAGGCATCACAGTAAAAAAGAAAGATTTCACATGTGCTTCACAATATACTGAATACCATGGCAAGATCCATTTCATTTTGTTTTATTTCCTTTTTGTTCATGAGCTCAATTCCTATGTGCACTCAAATACAGGAGTAGGCATTTACACATGGTCTTTTTAAAAAAGTTTTGTTTTTTGTTTGGTTGTTTTTGTTGTTTTTTGCACCACTATGAAGACAGTCACACTGTTTTGGGGGATACATACCATGTGATGGTGACCTGAATAACCATGACAATAACTGCCGTCACTATAAATTCTGCCTGGCAAGTTTATCTGTGCAACATCAAGTCTGATTAACCATTTCACTCCTGCAGCCTATCTATAAGCTGCAAAAACTTAATCCTTTTACACCCTCACAGGGAGCTGGTGGATAGGGTAATGGAGTGAAAGAGTTTAAGAGAAAAAGGAGTCTATGTACATCAATCCTGAACAAATTTCCAACAAAAATTCAAGAACAATCTGTACTCTTGTGATGAAAGAACAACTCCCGCATCATTCTGGCATGTAAGTATTTAACGCCAATTTTACTAAAGTTTTATTTCCAAAAATTTGCAGGTAACCTTCGATAATAAAGGCTTATGATGACTGTTTGAGAAAGGGGCTGTGGAAGCCCTATGCATGAAAGAAATTATGGTGAAACGGCCATTTCACACAATCACTTGCCCTTGAGGCTGGACTCCCAGACTGGAAGCCAAAGATTATCTTACACTGATGCCTTTTTTTTTTATTTCATATTGCTTGTTTAAGGAGGAGTACTACAAAGTCTTGCTGGCCATTTGTTACATACAACTTGTGCTAGTTCTTTATTGATTTCTACCATTTTCTTTTCATTTTTTTACAATTATTTTTTTCTTTGTAACAATTTTATTACTTCCTCCCCATGTCTGTTATTATTGTATCAGTCAACAGACAACAAAACAATGACCACAAGCACACACACACTCAGGGTGACAGTCTTTCCAGAAGCAACCATCCTCAACCTCCTGTGTAAGGGTTTTGTCAATGGATCTCCGCTTCGGGGCCTGGGAATCTCAAACGATCATGCAATCGGTCTGGATGCCCATACCAAAATTCAAACGAGGTAGGAATGACTCGATAACCTCCCCTGCACAGCACCACACAACTCATTAAAGAAAAACCACCTGGATGGTGCCTGTTATGTTCTATTACTCTAACGAAAACTCATCCTAAAATGCTCTTGTTTAACTTATCTTCCTTTTAAGTTCAAGACTTGGTAACCATGTACTGATACTAAATTTCACTGACTGGTTTCTTAATTTGTTTAGTTTGAGTCTGTTTCAGTTACGAGAATCAACAAAAACAAATCACCATCATGTAGCGTTTACTGACAACTGGAATTAGAATCAAGCCTTTATCAGTCAAATATCTACCAATGATATCAGAGCAAATTTAAGACAATGATAACAGTTCTCTATACATGAGAGTGATGGAGGTGCTGTGTAGCTGGACTGATGGAATCTCTGGTCTTTTCTATGGGTTAGCTGGAGGCCTGCATTAGTTTCATTGACTACAGCAAAGTGTTTGACAGTGTCATACACCATCACCTGTTTTATACTATGAAGGTAATGGGCTTTCCCGAGCATCTAATTTCTCTTACTGCAGCCATATCATCATTCATTCATCATCATTATCTCCTGCCGTGATGGCGTAGAGGAGAGATGAGAGACACTCTTGAAGCAGCCGTCGCCAACCGGTCCTGTCCTCCGCCTGTCGCACAGTGGGGCCATCCAACCTGGTCCATTCTTTGATGTTGTCCATCCAGCATTTGGCTTGTCGTCCCCTTGTCTGCCGCCTCCCAGTGTACCCTGGAGGACCGTTTTGGGCAGTGAGTTTGGCGTGTGACTTTGCCCGAACCACGACAGCTTCCTGTTCTTGACTGTTGCCAGGAGGGGTTCTTGTGGGCCTGCGAGTGTTGTTATTTGGCTCCACACAAAGTCGTTTGTCTTCCGATCTTGCCAAGAGATCCCGAGCAAGCGCCTGAAGCATTTAGTTTCAAACGTCTGGATTCTCTTGGTGGTCTCTGCTGTCATGGTCCAGCTCTCGCATCCATACAGCAGGATGGGGAGCACCAGGGACTTGTACAGCTTCATCTTCGATGGAAAGCCGATCTCTCTGCTCTTCCAGATCTTGTTTAGCTTTACCATTGCTGCTGTTGCGATCGCTAGTCTGGTCTTGATTTCTGTTGTAGAGCGACCGTCTTGGTGAGAGTGGCGCCAAGGTATTTGAAAGCGTCCACTTCTTCAAGCTGTTGCCCGTTCATGTAGATTTCAGCATGGGTGTTGGTTGTGCTGTTGACCAGGACTTTGCTTTTTTCTGTGCTCACTTCCATTCCGTGTGCACCTGCACTTTCTTCCAGTCTCATGGTCAGGTCTTGTAGTTCTTCGTTGCTGCCTCCCATCAGGTCGATGTCATCTGCGAACCTCAGGTTGTTGATGGTTCTTCCTCCGATGGAGACAGTGGAGTGGAAGTCATGGAGGGCTTCACGCATGATGTTCTCCAGAAAGAGATTGAACAGCACGGGAGAGAGTAGGCAGCCATATACAATGACCAAAAAGCAACAAAAAGATGGAACAGCCAAAATTGCCAAACATTTTAGCATCAAGAAGGGAGTCCCTCAGGGCCGCATCCTCTGGCCTCATCTCCTCAGCACATGCACAGAGCAGGTTGTGAGAGGAGCAGATACTGAAGACACGGGAATAAAAACTGGCAGTCGAAACATCACAAATGTACGATATGCCAATGATACTGCAACGACGTCGGACAATATCGCTATGATGAAAAAAAAGTTCTGTACAGAGTAGATACAGTAGACCACAAGGCAGGTCAAAATCTAAATGCCAGAAAGACAAAAGTAGTACATCTAGAAAGAAAAGAAAGCCAAGCGTACCAAGATATTCAAATCAACAAAATTGCATTACAAAATGTGACCGATTTTGAATATTTATTATTTAGGCTCAGCTAACGCTCAAGATTGCATCTATATTAAAGACATCAAAATAAGAGTAGGAATGACAAAACAGAAAATGATCCAACTCAATGACACTTGGAAAGACAGAAGCATACCAACAGTCCTTTAAATCAAAACTGTCAAAATATCTGACCTGGCCAGTAATACTATATGGTTGTGAAGACTGGACTTGCAGAAAAGCAGATGAAAAAAAATTGAAGCAGCAGAGATGTGGTTCAACAGGTGGCTTGTTAAGAGTCAAATGGACAGATAAAAGAACAAATGAAAACGTTCTGAACTGACAGTCCCACAGGAACTGCTGGCAGAAATCAATAACAACAACAATAAAAGTAAAATACACTGGTCATGCAACCCCTAACGTAGCATCAGTAAAAACATTAACAAAAACCCAGGCATTTTACTTACCACGATTCTGGTTTTGGAACAGGCTTGGATTCATCCAAGTATTTCAATGCCATTTCTTCTTTCATCTTGTCCAGGATCTGCATATGTGTCAGTCACACACGCACGCATGCACGCACACACACACACATGCACACCAGATTTTTTTTCTATTATGCAGTTTAGTTCATATAGTTTATAACCTATAATTGAACAGAAAAGAAATAACACAGGTGATAACCTTACATAAGATTATTTCTAAACAAACACAACAATTTACAACAGAAAATAATGCATCAAACCCAAAGTTCTGACCTGAGTAAGAAATAAATATTTACAATCTCAATTTTGGTATCAATAATACACAATACAAATTGGAAATAAATGCCAAGTAGTTACATAAAATGATAAACAACAGGATGGTCAGCCAAGTTCAAATGAAGCCTGTCTTCTGAATGGAAACTTCTTACAGAAAACAAGGTAGTGTTTTTTTTTCCATTTCCATGAAACAATTGCCATGTGGTCAGAGTTGGAAAGGACAGTCATAACAAAGCATGATTCTACAAATTCCCCAGCCCCTAAATATCAAGTACAAATAAGGTCACACCAGTTGTGGTATGGTGGTTAATGCAACGGACTAAAGACTGGGAACTTGTGGATTTGAATCCCATCATTCCCTTCAAAAATCATCGAGGGATTTTTCAGTTCTAACTGGCTTCTACCCATTGGGGTCATTGGGAAAACTGGGATCACACAGACAAGTCTCATCCCCTTCACAGATGAATCATTAAGGGTGTTGCTCAAATTTTCTGTCAAACATCGCAGGTAACTATATTTTTCGTGTCTGGTTGATGCCAGGATATATGATAGTAAGCGTAGAGTACAGCCCTATCATGCAGTCTCAATTCTAGATGGAAGTCTATAGCATCATTATTATCATCCTCATCATCAATGCATTGTAAAAAGTGTGCCAGCTTCTGTGGCCATTAAAGCGGCATCGAGCACGGGACCAAACAAAAAAGTCCGTTTTTCCTTTAACCTGAGCAGTCATTGGAGATCTTTAACATGCATATTTGATATTCTGTCTGTGTCTACACACAAAAGCACAAACAAAGGGAGTTTAGGCACCGGCAGATCTGCACACATGCTGAACTGGGTGATCAGAAATATCTCCACCCTTTACTCACCTGACAAAGGTATCCTCTGATCAAAATCAGACCTTTTGACTTAAAAGCCCCACATATACTGCCCTGACTACCATGCCTATCTGTGCCATACTGACCTCTCTGTTAGCAATAACTGAGCTCTGCTTGCTGACCAGTGCCCGTATCTGATGTTCATGTGACTGAGAGTTGAAGTACTTCTCTGACTCTTCCTCTGGAACATGCACCACTTTTCCTTCTATTCTAACCTGTAACAGGAGTACAGAAGACTCATGAAGACTTATAAGAGATCCACTTATGAACTGAAAAAGGTATTGATAGGCATAATGGTCAAGTGTGTAAAACATCAAAATTCCAGTTGGAAGGTCTGCTGGGTTCAGTTCTGCCTGGGTAACTTCCACCCGGTAAATAAAGAGTTGAGATTTTTCAAATCTCCCAGGTCAACATGCGTGTGGACCTGCTAGTGCCTAAACCCCCTTCATGTGTATGCACACACAGAACACCAAATATGCACATCAAAGATCCTGTAAGTCATGTCAGTATCCAGCGGCTTTTTGAAGCATGAGAAAACCCAGCATGCATGCCCACTGAAGACAAAGTATGCAGACTGTGCAGCAAAACAACATGCAGAAAAGCATCTGATGACAATCTGAACAGAAACAAATAGGCATTAACTACTTTTCTTTAATTAAGTTTATTAATTCATATAGATAAAACATATAAGAACAAAGATATGTTTACTCTTTTTAATACTTAAAATGTTGTTGAACAACATGTACAATTAAAAAAATGTTCTTAAAACTTCAAAATATTTGACTAGATCAGTTTTGTGTGTGTTGTTTTTTTTTTCACAACTCTCATAATTATACAAATCATACAAAACACATATTACTGCAATAGAAGCAATTAACTGTCAGTGTCAGTATGAAAGTTTATTGCATGTGTCAATTCTAAGTAGCATACACACATTCAAACATGCATGTGAGCATGTACTGGCAAACATATATTATGCATATACTGTGATAAGCACATATGCATAAATACACCCATACACATCCTAATGCTACCATACAGAGCATACTCATACGAAAGCAACCTCTCCTCCCTCTCACACACATTGATTGCCTGCATTATTGACTGGAAACGGGATTAGTTGGTCAACTGACCGATTAATACACTGATAGATGAATCAATTTAGGTGAGTGTACACTGTGTGGCTATGTTCCAGTTTTTGTCACCTCCCAACCTTGCCATTTGGTTTGTAAACAAGATAACTGATGACTGGGTCTGAACAGGTCATGCAACGCATGGACAGTCACCTCTTTGCTTGATAAAATGGCTATCAAGTGGTGTTGGGAGCTTGGGAGGTAACTGTCCAGACAGTGGCAAGGCATTGATGCTCTGGGTCCCATCTGCACCCTCAGGCGTTTTTTTGTTAAGTTCATTCACAGATGCTCTATAAAAATGGACTGGTAATTGATCATTTACTCTGTTGGGCAATAGAACAAATGATCAAATAAACAAAAGTAGAATTACTGCCTTTTGAAATAATTATCCATTAGGTAAAATGTGTAAATTTAAACAAGAATTATAATGATTATGATGTAATTATTTGTACAAAGGATACATGTCAATATGATTAAATGATAATAAACCAGTATGATGGTTTCACCAACTTACTGATCTTGTCAAGTGGTTATAAATTACTGAGCAATGAATCACACACACACACACACTCTTGTGACCTATGGCCAATGCACACTAAACTTTCCAAACACATACAATCTCTCTCTCTCTTTCTGTCTCTCTCATATTTTAAGTGGTTCTACGCTCACATACACACATCCCACCTGAACTTTTATGCTACAGAACTTGTTACTTTAATCAGCTAATCTTCAAACTTACTGATCTTTTCAGTGATTCCCAATAAAACATCAGGCTGCAAAGAGGATTTTCTCTCTGAAACAGAAACACAAGTTTTAAACAAACTTTTCTTCAAATTTCTGCTGCTCCAGCTTCTGCGCATCTCCTGTGTCACTAACCCCAGGCTACTTATTTCTATCGTCCAGCACACCTCTAAAACAATCAAAACGGAGGTCACCATGACAGGACACAAAAGTCAGTTGCTCTGCTTGACTTTACAATAAATCATAAATTGATTGCCAAAGTGGGACTGTATGCAACTACATAAGCAAAAGCCTGCAAACTTCAAAACATTTTCCTACTCAAGGATTGTGGAACTAGGTCTCACTGGACTGATCTTACAGCTAGTCCTTCCAATTCTACTCATATTAAAGCATCAAACAAAAAAATCCCAAGAACAATGAAAATATAAAAGCAAAACAATTTAAACTAAGCAAGTAAAATAAAAGTAAAATGTAAAAATCAACCCATCACACGCATTCACGCACGCACGCACTCGCACACGCACACACACACACACACACACACACTTAAATTCCTAACAATGGAAAAGAAGTAAAAGTATGTATGTATTAAAAACAAGTGAGGGGGAGACACGTCAGCTCTTAACACTGATGAAAACAAGATGAACCATACCACATACCACGTTGAAGAAATATAAAAAATGAATTATCCTAAAATATCGAAGGCAGATGCAAGTAAAGCAAGTACATGTCAACCTCTAACAACAAAAACAAAGACCACAATATCAATATCAACATCATAACAGAAGTAGTAGCCAGCCTAAGGATTACAGATGGTCCATGAGTGCTTTCAACAATGTGATGGCATAATCACAGGCTAAAAATCACTGACTGCTTTATGTTTGCTCATTTATCAAAATTGTGTTTACATGGGTCTTAGGGCCTGCCAAAACTGAATAAAACATTTTGTACACACATACAACAAACACAGTACAAACTATCAAACACAATCTATGCACAATTTCTCAGCAGTTCTTGTGATGACAACAATATGAAAATCAATACCTTCAATATGATCCGTTTCTGTTCCTCTATGGCTAGAGTACCCAAGGTTTATTCAAGTTGGGGTCTATGGTGTCACTGATTCACTGGGGCATCACCAGAGGGATATGATGTTGTCCTCTTTACCCCGGGGGCGTAGGGAGTTCCCTTACCCGGTTTGGTTCCACAACTGAATGACTTGTTATTGGCAGGGGGCTTGTAGGCTGTGTCCTTATTAAGCTGGATCAAAACAAGCACTGCTGAACTCCATCAAACTGAACCAGCAGCAGTGCAGGATCTCCTATGGTAGGTAGCCCTATGGCAGCTCAACATGTCTAGTTCCCATGTGCTTCCTGGCACTGGGAGTTTTGCTGAGTGAATGAACCTGGGGTTGGTAGTGTGCTGTAGAGCCAAAGGAGCAGCATGGGATCAACGCCACTGAAATGATACTGAAGATGGGACATAAAAACTATAAAACAAAAGAGAAAAAATATATCACTACTGAAGAATGATGTAAAAGAATTCTCACCAATTCCTTGGCTTTTCTACTGTTGTAGTTGGTGAAGAAATTAAACCCTTCTTTGCTGAAGCTTGTCATGGATACCATTCTCACTGATGGTATTCCATCCCTTATTTAAAACACACACACACATACACACACACACACACACACACCACACACACACCACACACACACCACACACACACGCACGCACACACACACACACACACACACACACACACACACACACACACACACACACACACACACACACACACAGAGAGCTATTATCACATTATGCTGGCATGGTACTTTTACCAACTTGACAATATGATTACAATTTTTTCCTGAGAAAATTACATTTACAATTAGCCAATATTGAGATAACTAGTTTTACAACTGAATAACATGTAAATATATTATTAGTTTTGATGCAAATGATAAATCAAATAACAGTCCCATGTTTTGTTCAGCAAAAATAATGCTTTTCTTATGCAAGCTAAGCCCAGGTAATCTGTTCTTGCATATGATAATGTATATGCTCAAATGTGTTGTTTTTTGTATACTTATGTATATGTATACATGTTGTACACTGCATGACCATGCACAATAAATACTTCATAAATCCAAATCAGGAAATCAAAATGTCCATCCATGAGACCTGCACCATATGCACATCATCCTCACCTTCACAACTACTTGAAAGACACAACTTGCATCATAAAATATATGAAATAAATGTTTCAGCAAAGCAAAGAAATTCAACATTTAAAATAAACTCTTTGGTTGTAATACCACTGACTGGCAAGGTAGTCCAGTGCGTAAATGTCAGACTTCTTTTGGGAGGTCCTGGGTTTGATCAGCCTATACAACTTCACTTAATGGCTACAGGGTGGTGATTTTTTTTCGATCTCACAGGCAAACAAGTGTGAAGACCTGCCAATGCTTTAACCCCCTCCATATGTATACCCAAGCAGAGTATCAAATACTCATGTAAAAGATCCTGAAAGTTAGATCAGTGGCTGGCTTATGGAAACATGAAAACATCCAACATGCACACTCACCAAAGGTGCACACTCACCAAAGGTGCACACTCACCAAAGGTGCACACTCACCAAAGGTGCAGCCTGTACAACAATATAGTTATATATGCTCCACTAAAGTCTGATTATGAGCAAAGAGAAGAAAATCTATGAGTTTGGAGAACAGCAAATATACAACAGCATTTTTATCATAATTTGTAATAACCTTTTTTTTTTAAATCAACAAATCTGATGAGTATGATATCTGATTGGTTAAGACACTGGTCTTCCAGCTGGAAGGTTTGGGCACAAACCTGTTTGGATATCAACTGGTGGGTGAGGGCGGAGATTTTCCTGACCTTCCCGGTTAAAGCATGTACAGACCTGTTAGTGTTTGAGCCGTCTTTGTGGGTATAATCATGAAGAACATGATACATGTATTGATGTAAGTAAAAAAAACAACAACAAAAAACAAACTTTTAATTTATAGCCATGTCAGTGTTTGTTGATGGGCTTATGGAAAAATGAAAGCATCCAGTATGCCAACCCCTGAAAACAGGATGTCACTGCCTCAGTGATGGGGAAATAAAATGGCCATAAAAGAACAATCCACTCATATATTCAAGTGCATATGGGAATCATAACCTATAAACAGTGGGAAAAATATCCACAAAACATTATTACTATTTAAAAAAAAAAGACTACATGGGGAAAAAAATCCAATTAAACCACATACACACACATACATGCATACAAACACACAAACAGTAGAAATTACTTGGTGGCTGTGGCTACAGCCATACAATTGCCCTCTATCCCTTCCAGTCTGACAGCATCCTGAAGCCAGTGTTGGAACTGTCCGAAGGGTTCACTGGCAGTCAGGTCTTCCACATCAAATGTCTTCTTCCTCTTAGGATCTTTATATGCAGGGTAGGTACCTGCATGAAAATATACCAGGTGATCATGTTCAAGTTCATACTGCTTACAGCCCTTTGACTACTACAGCCATATCATGGCTAACTGTTAAAAACAATTCCAAATTTAGTTAACTAAAATGACAAAACTTAAAATCCAAACTCACAGGTATCCTGTCAAGTCTAAAATACTTTAAAAATCTTTCATACAATCATATGATCATAAGTGAAGATCTCATTCATGCACATAGATATGTCTCTGAAATGTTACATTACAGGCATTAGTTTTGCTTTCTGAAAATATAGTAATGTTGACGGAAAGGGGTGGGGCGGAGACGGAAAAGATATTAAACTGTCCTGTACGATCTGCAGCTTAACAACTGCTGTAATCCTCAGTAAGTATAATGTGTCGTGTCCTGGATATTCTGAATCAAAAACAGGCACTACAAAGCATCACTGAAATGAAATGGCAGAAGGGCAGGTCCCCCAAATGTGGGCTGTCAGATTTGTGTTTCATAGGTCCCTCGCCCTCTATCCATTTCAAAACCTTGCTAGTGCCAAGGGTTTTGTGCAGCTCAGACAGTCAGTCAGATAACTGCTGGCAGAGTTGGGTGGAGCGCATACAGAATTGTCCAAACAGGATGAATCTCTTGTACAAACTCCACACTCCTCCAGATGGCTGTCTTGGAAACTCTTATCTCTGGCATCTGGTACTGAGGCTGCACATTCAAGCCAAAATGAATACGAAAAATGAGACCCAACCATAATACACCCCACACATTTAAATAAGGCAATAATAAAGAAAAGGGGAGGGGGAGAAATAAAACAAAAGGAAAACATGTTTTTAAATAACCTAAAACTAGTAAACGATTACTTTTGAGTCATTCTTTTCCTTAACATATTTTTGAATCATTGTTCTCCTTATCAATATATGATAAGACTAGAACAAGTACACATTAAACGCTATAATAGGAACAGGTATAAAACACTGTTTTAGTAACCGAGTCACAAATCTCTTACTGCCGTCTGCATTGAAAACAACATCTACTGACACATTCTAGGGTCTCCTGGACAGGTTTACAATTTTTTGTAGTTTTTTGTTTGTTTTGTTTTGTTTTTAATTCATCGCAGTTAGATCTGACCACGCACATGCGAAATGCAAACCCCAATTACTGAATTAGTTTCCACAGAACAGATGAAACATTAGCCATACTATAAACAGCAAAAGATTTGATAAAACAACACGATTTGCAGAAGACGCTTCTCAGCCAATCGCATGATCACCTGGCTTTACAAAAGATCTGTCTCAAATGGGCATGCAGGTACTTTAACTCCGAAAACATCATTACCTTGATCTGCGTAGATCTGCGCCATTTGTGAATTTTGTCTGCTCAGTCAATGAAATGTGCAACTTTCAGTTTCAACATGCAGGTTATTTATGTTAAACTGCAGTCGGTTTCACCCTCGTTAGCAGCCTTCTCTCTTCAATGCTAAATTTAGTCGTTATCATCTGAGCAGTTTCACAGTCAACCACAACTAAAGCTTCGTGCGACTGCGGACTCCCACGGAGATCTCTTCCAATACAGTAAACTGAAGCAGACGACTTTTACCGCAAGAGCGGAAATTGGGTTACGTCACTTTGCGCATGTTCAAAGATTAATCTCACTGACCTCTCGGTTGGGGGTCAAGGATAAAGCCAGCTCTCTCTCTCTCTCTCTCTCTCTCTCTCTCTCTCTCTCTCTCATCAAGCAACAGTTCATGGTCGCCATGGGCTTATCTGTCAACCTGCACCGACCACTTGACCTGACAACTAAAGAATCCGTTTATTTGATGTTATACACTATAAATGTGTGGGCATGCATGTGTGCGTGTGTTTGTATTTCCAGAGAATATGGTAATCATATTACAATACTTATCACTCAGAATAACACGCGCCTGCATCTGGACATTTTTAATATTGACTAGCCACTGACAAAATTGGCCAAATTAGATTTTAGTCCGCCTAGAAAAGCAACTGATTTGGAAAGATGAACCTAACTGATCTAGGTAAATGATCCAGGTATTATCGCAAGATTCTAAACATCAGATACATGATCCTATCACCGATGAACAAGTGCACCAACCTGTCAAGCAGCACACTAGACCATATGAACATCTGCCTACTTCAGCTATGAAAAGAAAACTACGTCGGTATGGCCATGTAACGAGATCCAATGGCCTTCCTAAATCAGTCCTCCAGGGAACTGGTGAAGGACCGAATCAAAGGGAAAGAACATCCTCTCCCCCCCCCCCCCCAACAACAACAAAACACAAAAACAAAACAAAACAAAAAACCCAAACAACAAAAACAATAATGGACCGACAACATCGTGGAATAGACAGAGAAACCAAAAGTGCAGAGACCCAGGCTTTGGCACACAACTGGCAGAGCTGGAAAAATCTGGTGTACAATTCTTTAATGTGGTGCCCCAATGACTCTTCATGGAGTTAAGACTGTTGTGGATCGTGTGTGGCAGTAGTACAGTGTCATATTTTTCGACTGCATCCGTTAATTCTACAAGATTACTTGAACTGGAACAAAGTTATCTAAGTTATTGCTACAACGAGTTACCCAGCTTCTTGCAGCTGCACGCAATTTCATAACAGTTTTCAACTAATCAGACATACTTACGCTCAAACGCAAAACAATGGTTTAATTCCGGCGGGATTTTTCTCAGTGGGCCCTAAGCGTATGACAGTGCCACAAACTTGGCAGTGATCATTACGGTAGGGTTAAATGATCATTACTAGCAGTACTGACTTCAATAACATGCCCGCATGGAACACGACCACAATAATTGTCATGCCCAGGTGATCAAGACATTGTGACACCTTTTCTAACTGTAGTCACACTGAGGAGGCCAGCAGAGGACTCGTACTCGCCTGTGATCGTCTTGGAGCCCAGACGACATTCGACTTCTTATTTCCAAGCATTGTTGAGACTACCCTACACGAGGAACCGTAATAATTTTCATAAGGATTGACGAAGCGTGTGAGAGTGGAAAAAAGACAAAAAGAAAAAAAAGATACAAAGAAAGAAAACCGGAAAGTTCTCACAGGGGCTGCCAAGAACGAAACCAAACAACAACAACGACAAAAAGACGTGCGCGTAGGTGTGTGTGTGTGTGTCTTTATGTGATTCAAGTTTTATGTAGTGAAATACATTCTAGCTAATGCTGGAAATCCAAATACTGCCACAGATCCAGTGACCTGGGGCCTCCTGATGCATGGAAACTTATCACAATCACTGACGCCAAAACAAAACAGGAAATCTTTAGAGACTTCCAGAAGCCGTGTGGCTCACGGGAGCTGGACCATTTTACACGTACGGTGAGCGAGTGTAACAGAAAAGCCAGGACATTTTCTGATGTTAAAAGCATGAAAACTTTTCACCGGGACTATCACAAGGGAGCGTAAATTGTAGAAAGACGACCAAGTTTACAGTGACTGCTGGATACAGTGGCATAAAAACACTGCTAGATTGCAAAAGACTGACACAAGCGCCATGTCAAACCTGAGCCGACAGACGAGGGAGCGGTACAGCAAGGTGTTCCTGGACCTGGACACAGACGGAAATGGATGGCTGTCCAGGGAAGAGGTGGGGGCATGGCTGCGAGGGGCTGGCTATAATCTGAACGACCAGCAGATAGAGGTACGTTTTTCTTTCCCCTCGCTTTGTTATAACGCTTGTATGGTTTGTGTAGTTCTAACAACAAGGACGAGCTGTCAGACAGATCCATTAGGACTTAATGCTACATTCTTGACAAGTGTGACTGGCCGCGTTCAAACGTACAGGAACCAGAAAAACACAAAAATAGAATCAGAACACGTATTAAATATAACAGTACAGTACAGTGTTTTCAATTGAGGAAAAAGTGTTTTCAAGTTTTCGAGCAGACTACATTTATTCATGCCAGCCGACCGCCTGATGCTCACATTATCTAATCTTGCGGTATGGTTGCAAGTCTGGCTTGTTCCCCCCCCCCCCCCACCCCCTTTTTTTTTTTTTTTTTTGAGCAATGATTTATCCGCTGCTGGCTTGCTAGTCTAGTCGAAGCTTCAGAGCCCCGTTAGCCGGATGATCCGTTTTCTACCTGTCAAAATGAGGATAAGAGATTTGACTTTGGGAGGGTAAACAAGACGCTCAAGAAAAGTTCACATCCCATGAGACGAGATGACTCAGAAGAACAGCAGGTCAGACCAAACAAAGGTACGATTCCAAACCAAAAAGATGGTCGGAACAACCATCACATCACACCACAGCAGATCAAGCGGTTTTGGTCACTTAATCATGATGCCAGGCAGCCAGCCACTCTTCGAGGTGACAACACCAGATGTTGAAGCTTCAGAGACAGCGGAAGACTATGGCAGCACTATATAGATGGAATGGCAGAATACTCCACACCTACACCAGAGCCAGAGATAGACTACAGCGGCGCTGGATGGATATTGGATTCTGGTTGTGTTCAAGACACTCAAGACAATTCTATATGCGCTCCACCCAAACCCAACAATTATCAGTTAGACTCCCTGAGTCTGCACAAATCCCTGTGTGCTGGCAACGAACAGGCCAGCTTTTAATGCTACAGGCTGGGACTGAAATTCATGACTCGATAGAACAAATCAGCCCGACGGATGGATGAAGTGGCAGAGAGAGAGACACAGAACAGAGAGAGAGAGAGAGAGAGGGGCGGAGAGCGAGAGAGAGAGAGAGGGGGGAGGAGCGAGAGAGAGAGACTGAAATTCATGACTCGATAGAACCAGCCCGACGGATGGATGAAGTGGCAGAGAGAGAGAGGGGGGGGGGGGGGGAGAGCGAGAGAGAGAGACTGAAATTCATGGCTCGATAGAACAAACCAGCCCGACGGATGGATGAAGTGGCAGAGAGAGAGAGACAGAGAGAGAGAGACAGAGAGAGGGAGAGCGAGAGAGAGAGACTGAAATTCATGACTCGATAGAACAAACCAGCCCGATGGATGGATGAAGTGGTGTAGAGAGAGAGGAGAGAGAGAGAGAGAGAGAGAGAGAGATAGAGAGAGAGAGACTGAAATTCATGGCTCGATAGAACCAGCCCGACGGATGGATGAAGTGGCAGAGAGAGAGAAAGAGAGAGAGAGAGGGAGAGCGAGAGCGAGAGCGAGAGAGAGACTGAAAGTCATGGCTCGATAGAACAAACCAGCCCGACGGATGGATGAAGTGGTAGAGAGAGAGAGAGAGAGAGAGAGAGAGAGAGAGAGAGAGAGAGAGAGAGAGAGAGAGAGAGAGAGAGAGAGAGCGGAGGAGAAGTAGAAAATTAATCAAGCGATATCAAATTTTACACATATGCAGGTGTGCAGCTAGTTCTGTGTAATGCATATATGAGCGTAGTCGACGGGAATCATTATTATGCTGATCATCATGATGAAAATAACACTGACAAAACAAAACACACACACACACACACACACGCACGCACGCACGCACGCACACACACACACACACACACACACTGAAGAAAAAGACTGGCACGGAATAATCTACCTCACCACGAGTCTCAAGACTGAAAGAATGGTATCAGTTACCATAACATGCACGGAAAGTTCCAATAGTATTGGACTTTTTGGCACGGAGTCTATGTAATTGTCTATGTCGATCGTCTGTAGATTTCTATACGTTATATTACACGAACAACGCTTTTGTGGTACTACGTGTCACCGTGATGCAGTGGTTGGCATAGCAGACTAACTACTGGAGAGGTTGTGGGTTCGAATCCTATTTGTCCTGTCAAAATCATTGCTGGATTCTTAAGCCCAGACCGGCTCCTACCCAGGGCCGAGCGTGCCGTGGGCTAATTGGGAAGACTGGGACCAACCACACAATCGCTCTCATCCACTTCACTGATGCGTCATTGACGGTGTTGGTGTTGCTCAAATGTCCTGACCCAACACTGTAGGTGCCGTTATTTCTCGGGCCTGTGTAACGTCAGGATTCATTTCATGATAGTTAGGGTAGAGTTCAGTTCATATTGATTACAGCCCAGCCGACTACTAGAGCCATATCAGGGCTAACACCACGTCAAAAAACGACAACCCGGTTAAGATAAAAGACAACAGTTTAAAACCATGCTCACCGTTAACCTTCCAAGTCTAAAATGCAATTAAGGAAAAACAGCCGTAAAATCATACCAGGTGAAATCTATTGATCTCTTGTAAAAACTGGAAAATTGCATCAGGAGGGACGTCTCGTAAAATCCGTACAAACGAAGAAAAAGAAAAAAAAAAGATGTTGCTGTTTTGCTACCAAGCACGTACCTTAGAAATCCGTCTTCCTTCCAAGTTTTTTTCCGTTATCAGCAGTCATAAAATTGAGGGGTGAAGTCAATGTCAGGCCTACACACGCCTTCTGTAAAAACAAAAGTTCAGGTTCAGGTCAATGTTGCTTATTACATAGTCCAGCCGATATTAGTCATATCAGAGCTGACACCACATTAGAAACAACAGCCATAAGTTAAGTAAAAAGACAAAAGTGAAACAAACAAACAAACAAAACATGATACCGTGTAATGCTCGTATATGGCAAATGTCTACACGGTCATCTACATCAGACGAAATTACCACTCATCCACTGAGGTCCCTTCAAGGTGTAGCGGGTCCATGCCTTGACAGGATCCACCATCAGCTGCAATGTCAACTGGAGTGACATCAGCTGCAATGTCAGCTGGAGTGACAGGAGACATAGGCGACTACAAGTCCGCTGTCCATCAAGTTCCATCCGTGGCAGCCGGCAGGAACTGGAAAAAACAAACAAACAAAACAAAAACCGGCCATATCTATCGCCAGACACCGTCTAGTTCTAGACCGTCTATCACTTATAGTGAAAAAAACGTTAAATCAAGCAACGGACGAACACCGTCTAGTTCAAGTTCGTAATGCTTATAGTCAGGCCGACTATGGAGCCATATCAGGGCTAACACCGCGTCAAAAACGACAATCCAGTTAAGACAAAAGACAACAGTTAAAACCATGTTCACCGTTCTGTTGATATTACTTAAAACCCAGCCGACTACTAGAGCCATATTAGGCTAACACAACGTCAAAAACGACAACCCGGTTAAGATAAAAGACAAACAGTTACAAACCATGCTCACCGTTAACCTTGCAAGTCTAAAATACAATTAAATCAAAACAGGCGTAAAATCATATCTGGTGGAAGCTATTGATCTCTTGTAAAAACTGGAAAATTGCACCAGGAAGGGACGTCCCGGCAGAGGTTCTTTAAGGAGTTTGCCGTGTAGTGCTTTTGTCTCACATCGTATAAGTCCCAGCAATCAAGGTGTCTGACGAAGAAAATGGCAAACAAAAAGTAGTTAGTCATCATGAAATACTGAATATGTACAGACACACGCACATGGATGCATACACTCACTCACACCGCACGCACGCCTGCGCACGCATACATACACACACATACGTGTTTGTGTATTTGGCAAAAGGGGTGAAGAGAGAAAAATGAGAAGAGGGTTTTTTGTTTTGTCGTTTAACATTCCGAATTTTCTCGGACGGGCGTATGCGCGTTGTTTTGCCCACACTGTGCAGGCGGTATGTTGCTGCACAGTCTGCATACTCCGTCTTCGGTGGTCGTGCATGCTGGGTGTTTTCATTTTTCATACACCACGGACACTGACATGACTCACAGAATCTTTGATGTTCTGTGTGCATACACAGGGTTTAGGTCAAAGACGTTGTAGAATTTTTATAATGTCTTTGGTTTAGGCACAATCACGTTTGCACACATGACCCGGGAGACGGGAAAAATCTCCACCCTTTATCCAAAAGATGAGAGGATCGAACCCCAGACTTTCTGACTGGATGTTGAACGCTTACAAACTTGATTACTGTGCCCGTCAGTTCTTGACTGATCAGGTTCAGGTTCATGCTGCTTATAGCCCAGCCGACTACAGCAACACCCAAATTGAAGTAAAAAAAATAAAAATAAATTTTTTTTAAAAAAAGTTAAAAACCAAGCTCACAAGTGATCAGTCCGCGCAAAATGTTATCAGACTGTATCATCATCATATCCATCATCATCATACCCTTACTACCCTAACGGATCACAACCTTGACGTTGGCGTCGGGTGGGGAGTGGGGGATGGGGGGGGGTGCTTGTGTCTGTCTATAACCCAGCCAGCTACGCTGGCAAGAGCATTGTAGTCCTAGTAGGGGTCACCCAAGCCAGACAAGTCAAAAGGCAGAAAGAACAGTGATCTACCCACTAAGACGGATTATGCAGACAGTGCAGCAACATGTTGCCTCCACATCCATAACAACGGGTAAATCCTAGTAAATTTGAAGCGTAACCATGCCCGAACGCAAAAAAAAAAAAAAAAAAAAAAAAAAAAAAATTCAAGTTCATTTTGCTTACAGCCCAGCTGACTACTAGAACCATACCAGAGCTAACACGACGTGAAAAACAACTCCAAGATGAATTTTTTTTTAAAAGTTAAAAACCAAGCTCTCGATCATCTTTTAAAACCCTATCTTTGCATTCTGTTGCAGAGTATATTCAGAATAATCGACAAGAATGCTGACGGTAAGATCACCCTGGATGAATTCTACAGTGCCATGGAACTTATTCAACCAGATGCAAACAGGTCAGTCCAGAACAGGACAATAAAGCCGTTGTCGTGGGCAGCACCCTGGTACAGAATGGTCTTGCTGAAAAACACACAGGATATACATCTGCCTACATAACTTTTCATCTAGCTTATCCATTTTAGTTCTTACAGGGCAATTTCTAGCTTCTTAGATTTTATTTAAGTTTTTCTTCTTTTTGTTTTTTGTTTTGTTTTTGGAACCAGAAATGCTTTAAAATAGAATCAGAATACTTACTCGATATAACAAAACAATACTTTACTTACAGTACGTTTCGTGCATTTACTCTGTCTTTTGTATGCCCTTGACAAAGGCCAATTGGCCGAAAATTTGTTCCTGTCACACAAGATGAAATCTATTGATCTCTTTTATGAAAAAAGCTAAAACTGCCTCTGGAGGAACATCTAGGAGGTGGGGACGCTACTTAGACTGAAAGAGACCCCAGGGGACACACACACACACACACACACACACACACACACACACACACACACACAAACAAACACACACACACACACACACACACACACACACACACACACACACACACACACACACACACACACACACACAAACTTACTGTTCACTTGCCCTCACTGGACTGTTGCAGCATCTCGGACATCAAGAAAGTGTTCAAGGCCATGGACACAAACGGAGACGGACAGCTGTCGGAGGACGAGCTTTACGAAGGTCTGAAACAGATGCGGCTACGACCTGACCAGAGAGCAAGTGAAGACCTTTGTCACCAACATGGACAGAAAAGGAGACGGACAAATTGATTTTGAAGAATTCCTGGCAGCTTTTCAGACGAAGTGAACACAAGCCCCTCTGCTTTTATGACGAAATAAAACTAGAGATTTGTTTTTAAAAAGTATATATATATCATTATAAGCAGGCCTATAATTTTATTTATTAAATTGCAGAACGAACAAAGTATGAAATTCTGCGCCTCCTGTGATGCGATTGGCGCCATTTCTTTAACGTTTGGACCAGTCGTAAATCTATACATTTAACATCATGCAAGTTTTCAACAGCACGAATTGCTGATTTCATTTTTGACTGCGGTTGAAAAGAGCATCACCATTACGAAAATACACATTTTTAGTCTCACAATGTTTACGTGTCAAAGTACCCTTTTTACATCCCGATCCTAGGCTTTTTACGTCTCAAAACTGTCAGGTGTAAAAGTACGCTTTACGTTGGGAAGGTGTTATTATGTCCCCAAACCCGCTCAGTATGTCTCAGAAGTACGCTATTTCCGAAAATTCGCTTTTTCGTCCCGTTAACACTGACTCCCGCACTCTATCCACCAACTGCAAAACACTTAACCCACCGACTCCTTCATCCTATCCACCAGCTTTCTGAGAGAATCAAAGGGTCGAGTGTTTGCTTTGCTAGCATGGTTGACAACGCAGGATGCTGGTGGACAGGGCGCGGGAGTCAAAGGGTTAATGTCCAACTGGTACGCTTCTTGCGTCCCGTGACCCAATCAAAAATATTTATGCACGTGCAGAGGCGATTGCGCGCGCGCGCGCGTTCGTGTGTGTGTATGTGTGTGTGTATGTGTGCGTGCGTGCGTGCGTGCGTGCGTGCGTGTGTGTGTGTGTGTGTGCGTGCGTGCGTGTGTGTGTGCGCGTGTGCGTGTGCGTGTGTGTGTGCGTGTGTGTGTGGTCCCATTTCTTATGTCCACATATTAATGGCCATAGAATCTGGGCCAACTGTTCACAACACTATGATTAAGATGACGATGGGGGATGTTGTTAATCATGATGCTGCAGGGTTCCATTCTGCTTTAAAAAACTGCGTGACAGGGCTGTACTCTACGCTTACTATCATAATACACCCCTGGCATCAACCAGGCCCGAGAGACAGACACCTGCAGCGTTATTCAAAAAATTTGAGCAACACCCTCAACGACGCATCCATGAAGTGGCTGAGACTCGACTGTGTGGTCCTGTCTTCCCAGTAAACCCATAACACGCTCAACTCTGGGTAGGAGCCACCGGGTTAGGGTGGGAAAATCCCCAATGTTTGTGACTGGACTGACGGGGATTCAAACCAAGAACTTTCCCGTCTGTAGTTCTTTGTGCTTAGCCATCGCACCACGGTGACCCATCATTTTTGCTTGTCTTTATATAACAAATATGAATAGTTTTTTTTTTTATGCAGTATCCGTCTTATTCATCAATGTTTTCCACTGGCATCTCGTTTTTTGATTTTGTACATAAAATTTACATATTAACCCAATCGTTCACGAATAAACATTTACATATTCATGGTGATATTTATTTGATATTTGTTTAAATCTTATTGTTTCATTTACCTCTGTGCTTCAACAATAAAAAGTTTAACCCAAACAGAAAGAGAGAATGAAAGAGAGAGACAGGGAGAGACACAGAGAGAGACAGACACACACACAGACAGACACACAGACAGCCAGAGGCGGAGACAGACAGATGGATGTTGGTTCTTACCACCGTGTCCAAGCAATGATTATGTCACGACTGTTTGGAAAAAAATCGGGTAGTGTCCCGTTCACTCAGTAGGAGTCCCAGCGAAAAAACAACAACAACAAGAAAAGAGCCAGCAACGTAAAGCCGCCATGTGGTCACCCACCTGAGGATACCCTGGACTACTGCTGGGTCACTTCGGTGGAGTTCACCAGTATCTGTTGTGATTCAACTTTTTAAGCACACTCCTTACTATATGCCCCTTATTAATTACAGTGATCACTCAGTTGTGGAGGCAGACCAGGCAAGAGAACCCCCTGTAAGACCAGCACCACCATGGCCCTCCAACGTCAGGCCCAATGAACCACTGATAACCAAGACCCCAACTTATATTCACTTCAGACACAAAAGCAGCAGAGAAAACCACGAAATCAAGGCATGAATTATCACCGTCGTTATCACTACTGTCTAACGCCCAGCCGACTGCACGAGCCATATCAAGTCTGTGACCATTTCAACACCTGTTTGAACCTGAGAAAAAAAAATGGAAAATCAAATTAGATTCCTGTATCAATGCATTTGTGCACATAATCTAAGGATATGCCCCTAGCGTTGACCGCTTTGTCCAATTTATCATCAGGGATTTAAGAAAAACCCGATACAAATATATAAACATAATACATAAACATGACTAAAATTGCTTCCGCATATCACATTTTCTTTGAGCCAAAAATGCAGTTAGTAACTGTGCCCAATTGTAAATCCTAACAAAAAGTATAGAAGGCTCTATGGAAAACATTCAAATGAAAGGGCCAGCAAGGCAGAAAATGATAGGGAGAGACAATAGAAAAGGAACAAGGCAGAGACAGAGTGACAGAAAAGAGGGAAAAGTGGGGATGCTGAAAAAGCTCCCGACATCCCTACGGGGCTCCACGGCGCCGTGACCATGGATGAGTATATGATAATAGGTTCAAGCTCAGGTTCATGCAGTCATAGCCTAGCCCACCACAAAAGCCATATCAGGGCTAACACCACGTCAAAACCAACCCGGTTAAGACAAAAGACAATAGTTAAAAATCATGCTCACCGCTAACCTTGCAAGTCTAAAATGCAATTTATAGCCCAGCCGACTACTAAAGCCATATCAGGGCTAACACCACGTCAAAAACAACCAGGTTAAGATAGACAACGGTTGAAAATCATGCTCACCGCTAACCTTGCAAGTCTAAAATGCAATTTAAGAAAAACAGACGTAAAATCATAAAAAAAAGAAAACACACCAATGATAAACAAGCACATGACTAGTCTAAAACGCATTAAAAAATCTTTCCAATACAAATTGAACTCTATTGACTCTTGTAGAAACTTGAACATTACTTGTGGAGGAATATCTACCTGTGTTGCCATTTCGTGTAGGTACATGTAGTGTCCGTGCTACTAAGTAGTCGGTGTTTCCTAACACATTTCCGCAGACAAAAGTTCCAAGTTACATTGCTTATATAGCCAAGCTGACTATTAGAGCCATATCAGGGCTAACACCACATCAAAAACAACAACCAGGTTAAGATAAAAGACAACAGTTAAAACCCATGCTCACAGTTAACCTTGCGAGAGTAGGACGTGTGACCCGTGTGTAACCTACATAACACTTGTCTTTTTTACGGTTCCCTGCGGTTGATGGGAGAATTTCTTTCACGTTGGGGCGGATTTGGAAAAGTTTTGTTATCTGTCTGTTCATTTCAATCCTCCGGCTATAGATTTCTTACACAACTGTGTACTTTGGATATTACATCTATGTAAACCCACAGATTAACGTCCACCTTTAATGGATATCATTCATAGTTAGGATGCACAAAATCACGACTTCAAACATTTAAACATGCACAAACACACACGCTCACACGCATTACGTACACACACGTTTATACACACACACACGCAAAACACGGCACACGCGTACACGCACAGTCTCACTACAAGCATGCACACGCATACACACATAACCACGCTTGTGTGAACACATACTGAAAGCACATACATTACGTGCACACGCACACACACGACCATATTTTTGTGTGCACACACACACACGCATGCACACACATGCACGCGCGCGCGCACACACACACATATACCACATTTCCCTATAGCCTTAATATTTCCTTAATATATGTACCCAATTATCAATCCTAAGAGAAAGTAGGAACATTCATGTTCATACTGCTTACAGCCCAGCCAACTACTAGAGCGATATCAGGGCTAACACTACGTCAAAAACGACAACCGTTAAGATAAATGACAACAGTTTAAAGCCATGCTCACCTAAGAGAAAGTACATAAGACTTTATTGAACACGTACAGGTGAATGAACAAGGAAGTCAGCAAATGATAGGAAGAAATGACAAAACGAAAGAACAAGGCAGAAACAAAAGAAAGAGGAAATTTCTAGCACAGAATGTCCAGAAGGTGGGGATACTATTATTTGAAAGCCCCGCACCCACGGTTGGTGAATAGACTGATCCCATGAAGACTGTTTTCAAGCGATTCTATCGATTAAAACCAGTAATCCAGCTTAACGATTGTGATGGTCTTGTGGTTATCCAGGGTTCAAACCCATCCTTTTGCCAGTTTATTTTCCTTTAACCCTTTTGACTCCAGCACCCTGTCCACCAGCATCCAGTATTGCCAACAATGGTAGCAGAGCAAAAACTTAACCTTTCGATTCCTTCAACCTATCCACCAGTTGCATTAAGCTGGTGAATATGTTGAAGGAATCAAAGGTTTAAGTTTTTGCAGATGGTGGATAGGGTGCGGGAATCAAAAGTTTAAAGCCCAGCCGACTGCGTAGAGCCATATCGGGCTATAACCGTCTCACTTCAACAGAAAAAAGAAATTTAAGTACACATACCAACGCGCTCGCCCACATGAGGGGATTTAAAAAAAACATACCCGACAACAAATTTAAACTAAACTAGTTCATAGTTCATATCGCTTATAGCCCAGCCGACTACTAGAGCCATATCAGGGCCTGACACCATGTCAAAAACGACAACCAGGTTAAGATAAAAGACAACAGTTAAAAACATGCTCACCGTTAACTTTTCAAATCATATCAGGTGAAATCTACTGATCTCTTGTACGACAATCTTGAATGCGTGTATTCAAACCTCAAGTGTTGGGGCACACACACACACCACACACAACACACGCCACACACCACACACAGACATACACACGCACGCACGCATAACATACACACATACGCACGCATACACTAACACATACGCACGAATACTCATATACGCACGCACGCACACACTCGCACACATACGCAAAAACTCGCGGGTGCACTCACATACACACACACACACACGCACGCGCACACCACACCACACACACACACGCACCGTGCACACACACACACACACACTAGCCCACTTATTTATCTATGTGTCCATTGTTTCCCGTCTAAAAGTACATATGTGAACAGACGTTAAACGAAATGAACGAACGAACGCACACACACACCACACACATACACCACATACCACTACACACACTACACCGTACATACACACCACACCACACCATACATACACACCACACCACACCAACATACACACTTATTTCATATCCATGACAGTAATTGCTTGGCGATCGAAAATAAAATCATTTTTAAAACTTATAGTTCATATTCATATAGCCCAGCCGACTACTAGAACCATATCAGGGCTAACACCACGTCAAAAACGACAACCAGGTTAAGATGAAATAAAAAGACTAACGTGAATGCGTGTATTCATACCCAATTGTTGGCACGCGCACAAATCACACACTGCATCTACACACACAAATACACACGTACACACACGTAAGCGCACAGGACAGGCACCCACACACAGACGTACACATACACATTCCATCTGCAGACGGATGCACGCACACACACATCACAAACACACACAATCACACACCACATACGCATCCACACACACACATACACGCACACCCCACACACACGCCACGCATCTACACACACACACAACACACACACACACACACACACACACACACCGACATACAGACAACACACACACACCACACAGACATACAGACACACACCCCAACATCCCACCCCCCCACCCCACACAATCACACAGACACACACAGACATCACACACACACCACACGCAAGACACCCACACCGTTTATTGCATGTCCACAACAGAAGTAACTGCCTGGAGATCGAAAAAAAAAGTTTAATTTGAAACGGGAAAAAAAAATCGAAAAAAATCCAATGTGACCAACGGTGGGTTATCTCAGCCATTGTATTCGTTTAAAAACACAAGTCAGGTTCTGGTTCATATTGCTTACAGCCCAGTCGACTACTAAAACCATGTCAGGGCTAACACCACGTTAGAAACACAGGGAAAGGAGGAAGGGGGAAAAAATTGACAGAAAAGAGGAAATTTCTAGCACAGTGTTCTGAAGGTGGGGATATTATTTATACTGAAAGAATCCACGGCATCCCCACGGGTGGTGGTGGGGGGGGGGGGGGCATAGATGATAAATACGAGTGTACATGATCGGTGGTTAGAAGTGGAAGTATTGGTGGTGAGAATTATGATACCAACAGAAGCAGTGTGCTCATGGATGACGTTGTCTTCCATCGTGTACACAGGTCCTGCCCCGCGCATTGGATCAGATGACTATAGGGAAGGAACAAAGGACAGATATGGACCATCTGATGACCATGAGACCACCAAGGATTTTTTTCCTTCCTTGCTTTCTTCCTTGTAGTTTTCTGTCCAACGCGCCGAGCAAGCATGTGTTCATCCACCATTATGTACTTCCTCTTCTAACTACCGATCTTTGTTGCATCGTTTTATCCATGTATGTATATATCTATAACCTTAGATTTACACATGTGTATGAATTTTTAGACAATGTTAGCACATAATCTTTGTGTCCGTGAATTAATCTGTGTAATTTTTACAGAGTGTGTAGATGTGTGATATGTCAGTGCTTTCGTATGTACATGTACTTGCATTATACGCAGCGTCTTAAACGTTATGTGGAGATGAGTCCAAATGAGGTTGGAGAATAGCTTAGATTAATTCGTTATTTGTACGATTACTGCCAATATAATTATCGTCGTCGTCGTCGTCGTCGGCCTCTTTACATCTCAGGAGATGATAGTCTGCACCAGGAGGCGTTGTGGTCATGACGTGCACTTACGCCAAAAAAGCCTAGGCTTAAAACCGGTATCTGCTACTCTCCGTGTTGTGTTGATGCTGTGTTACCAGCGAAGCTGGAGTGACCTCTCCAGGTGCAGGCCTGGGCAAGTGAATATGGAGGACGAGCTGTTGCCCATGCAGCAGATCCCCCCTCTCCTCGCCACTAGTAGAATCCAGGGGAAAGACGGAGGCCTGTACGCCTGGTACCAGAGGCGACGCAGGAGTTGCCAGAACGAGGTTGTAGACAACGGCGAACTGCCTTAGGGACTCCGACTCCGGATTTTTCCTCAGGGTTGACTCCCGAAGCCTTTCCTATAAGTGGGTATGGCCGCAAGGCAGCGGAGGTTTGAAATCAGAGTTTTCCTTCTCTTAGATGAGCTGTCTTCCCAGACTGATGAGCCCCATCTACCCAAAGCACTGGTTTTCAGGCGCCAGTAACCCGCCTTCACCCCTTCTCCTATCAGTAGTAGCAGTTCCGCCGGGCTTATATCTAAGCCACGCGAGTTGGCTAGGAGCTGGATTTAGTTGTATATCACTGTTGGTGAAGGTCATTCGCCGAGCAGGTTGGAGTGACACTCAGCTCCGATGTTTTTGACTGGGTTTGGAGTGTTTTTGTGACTGCCTGTGCTTGATTTTTGAGGTGCAACTGTGTGATGTATTGTGCTACAGAGTGGGGGGGGGGGGGGGTTCTGCCCCTCCATGTCAGTGAAACTTTTTGTGTTTTTGTTTTTTGTTTTTGCTAGGGCATATTCGCTAGGCAGCCATTTTTTTTCACCGACGCTCCCTGATCGTGGTTTGCGCCGTGACCCAGTTAGACCCGGTTGCTGTGACCTCGCTCGGTCTTGTGTGGTTGTGAGCGATACTTGTGCAGTTGGGCGCCAACAGTACACGCGTACCCAACTTCTCGCCGCTTCGCCAGCCCGACTGACTGTCACCGCTGGGCTTCGCTTGTTGGGACTTGGACGGTGTTTGCCCCGGAAACGCCAGCGTCGAAGACGTAAACAAACTTCTGGCCCCCATCCACCCAGGGTTCGTTCTTTCCGTGGCATCGCATCCTACCTAAATGACACTCTCACCAGCGAAAAGGTGACCTCATTTCAATCCACTGACAGTTTCACAGTGTGCCTGTTTAATGCTCAGTCTGTGTGTCCGCACAACAAAGCTGACTACATTGCTGACTATGTTTTTGAACATGATTTTGATTTAGTTTTTCTTACAGAAACGTGGTTAAAAGCACGAAGCCATGAACCAAAAATTAAACAGCTAACTCCTCCTGGTTACAAAATTAAATCTTTTCCTCGTTTTTCTCTTGGTGGAGGCATTGCTGTTTTGTATAGGGATGTTTTAGAGTCATTTTCTTTCAGTCAGGACTTACCCTTTCAACATTTCTCTTTTGAATCTGTAGAAGTTGTCCTCAACACCCCAGATCAGACTGTCAATTTCTCATGCCTCTACCGCCCTCCCCATAGTAGTACAAACAACTTGACTGACAGCATGTTCCACCCAGAATTTGAATCTCTGCTTGATTTTTACTCTCTCAGAAAAGGCAAACTAATCGTTTTAGGTGATTTTAATTTTCATTTTGACAATAAAAATTCTCCTCACATCAAGCGCCTTTCTCTCTCTCTGGCCAACCACTCACTTTCCCAATCCGTGAACGAGCCGACACACAAGAAAGGGCATATCCTCGATTGGGTTATCGCCCGTGACTCTGACAAGCTGCTAACTTCAACTACAATTACAAACAAACTCTCTTCCGATCACTTTGCTGTTCATGCCATTCTTAATCTTTCAAAACATCAGAGAAATAAACGTTCCGTAATTCGTAGAAATTTTAAATCTATTGACATAAATGTCTTCACCACCGAAGCAGTCAACCTTCTTTCTTCAGTCAATGATTCCACTGACCCTGCCAGTTTATATACATCTGTTCTTCGTCAGCTACTTGATAAACATGCCCCTCCTTCTACCCGTGTTTTGCCAGACCGCCCTTGTGCCCCTTGGAACACACCTGAACTTCGTGACCTTAAACGTGCAGGTCGTAGGGCCGAGCGTAAATGGCGATCTTCAAAACTTGAAATCCACCGTCAAATTTTCCAGTCTTTTCGGAATAGGTTCACCAATCTCCTCGCTGAAACAAAGATCCATTATTTCTCCTCAAAGATTCTTGAAGCCAAATCCACAAAAATTCTTTTTGCCACCGTTTCCGATTTACCTGGAACCGACAAATCAAGTCCTCTGCCGTCAAACATTACTCTCGATGCTCTTCCCTCTGCTTTTTCCAAATTTTTCTCTTCCAAAATTCTTGATCTGCGAACAAAACTTGATTCAACTCCTTTTCAGTCTACGCTCCCAGATCCTCCATTCACGGGCACCTCTCTCTATTCTTTCTGCCCAGTGTCTGAAATACAAGTTTCAACCATCCTCAAGCAAATGTGTTTCAAATCGTGTGAACTTGACCCAATTCCAGCCTCTCTTTTCTCACAGATATACCCCCAACTTCTGCCGTAAATCACATCTATTATCAATTCATCCTTGACCTCTGGAGTTTTTCCATCTGAGTACAAAACTGCTCTTGTTCGACCACTCCTCAAGAAAAGCAACCTCGATCCTAACATCCTTAAAAATTACAGACCCGTTTCAAATCTTCCATTTCTGTCTAAGCTCCTTGAGAAAGTAGTACTACAACAATTGAATGATCATTTATCTCTAAACAATCTTAACTACCCTCATCAATCAGCCTACCGGGTAAATCACAGCACAGAAACAGCTCTTGTTCATATAGTAGATGATCTTCTTCTTGCTTCTGACGCTGGTAAAATCTCTCTGCTTACACTCCTTGATCTGTCTGCCGCTTTTGATACCATCGATCACTCAATACTACTCTATCGCCTTGAGCACACTTTCGGCATTCACGGTACCGCCCTGTCTTGGTTCTCCTCCTATCTGTCTGATCGCTTTCAATCAGTCCTTGTTAACGGGATTAAGTCCGATCCAGTTAAGCTTTCTTGTGGAGTTCCTCAGGGCTCTGTACTCGGGCCTGTCCTGTTTACCCTCTATACTTTTCCTCTTGCCAATATCATTAATCAGCATGAAATGAAACACCATTTTTATGCTGATGATACCCAACTCTACAATAGCACTAGCCCTGAAAACCTTAGTTCTCTTCTGTCGGAAGTCTCCAGCTGTTACACTGACATCCAAAATTGGATGACCCAAAATAAATTACAGTTAAACGGAGATAAAACTGAAGCCATGCTTGTAGGCACCAAAAATAAACTAGATGCTGTTTCAATCAATAACATTCAACTCGGAGACAACACCATCCCTCTTTCGAACTCTGTCAAAAACCTTGGTGTGATTCTTGATAAATCTCTTTGTATGCAGAAATTTACCACCCAGACCTGTCAATCATGCTACCCTCAGATTCGACGCATTGGCTGCATTCGCCGATTCCTTTCAACCGATGCTGCATCTAAACTAGTAACTTCCCTTGTTCTGTCACGCCTGGACTACTGCAATGCTCTTTTATCTGGCCTACCAGCTTCTCGTCTCCTTTGCCTGCAACGCTTACAAAATACAGCTGCCCGCCTCGTCCTTAGAAAGAAAAAAATTGATCATGTTAGTCCCCTCCTTCGGTCTCTGCATTGGCTTCCTGTCGCTGATAGAATCAAATACAAAATAGACACCTTATGCTATAAATCTACTCATCATTCTGCTCCATCCTATCTCTGTGACAAGATCAAAATTCGTACATCAGCTCGCACCTTGCGCTCTTCCTCTGATACTCTTACCCTACAAATTCCCAAGGTTAGACTCTTAACCGTTGGTCATCGCTCTTTTTCTGTCTCAGGACCAGCTGCGTGGAACAATCTTCCCCTATCGCTCCGGACCACATCTACTCTTTCCGCATTTAAGTCAGGTTTGAAAACTCACCTCTTTCCACGTCAATGAATTTCTGAGGCCTTTTTCGCCGTTTTTTACTGCTATTTTTCCATTGTTCATAATTTCAGCATTGTATGGACATTTATGCCTATTTTTGACTTAATTGATTGTTTTACAAATGTTCATCTTTGAGTGCGATCCTGCGTGTGATTGGTGAGTGAGCGCGCTTTGATTTGATTTACCAAGATTTAGCGCGATATAAATATTGTAATTATTATTATTATTACTATCATTATAACTATTGCTGTATTTTTATCATTCTCATCGTCATTATTATTATCATTTACATTGTCTAAGATATCACTGTATAAAGAACTGTCATCTGATTATCACAGCAGACGAACGGGCACAACGGATTCAGGACATTTTTAGCAATCCCTGACCTCTTGTGGCATCGACCGCCGCCAACGGACAGCTGTGGCAGCTAATCGGCAGACATGGAAACGGCCACCAGCTACCTACCACCTGTTCTTTGATGACACCTGGAGGACCAGTATAGACGAGAAGAGCAGACGGAAGAACCAGTTCAAAATACCATAGCAAGTGCATTAGTTACCACGTGTCGATTGTAACGAATTTACTTTCAAAAAATATTTTTAAAAAAGGAAAAAATCGAAGACAAAATCCAATATCACCAACTGTGGGTATCTCATGGCAATTGCAAAATAAGAAAACAGAAAAAAAGAAAAGTACACATATCAATACATTTGCGCACATGATCTAAGGAGATGCCCCTGGCGTTGACCACTCAGTCAGATTTATCACACAGGGGATTTAATTTTTTTTAAATGTGGGGATACCAGCTGCACAGAAAGAGCCCAGGGCATCCCCACAGAGGTAAACACATACGCACGCACGAACACACACAGGCATGCTAACAATCACATACGCACACATGCACACACACACACACACAAAGTAGTTCTCTTTGTCGATTCAAAATCAGTATTATATGCCTTACAGTCTTTTGATACAGACACAAGACCTGACTTAATTACTGAGGCAAATCATCTTATACATCGTTTAAGGACAAAAGGTACATATATCAGTTTATGCTGGGTGCCTTCTCACGTTGGTCTTCACGGCAACGAAGTAGTAGACAGAGCAGCTAAGCAAGGTGCACACAACACTGATAATACTATAGAATTACGTATTAAAACTTCCGTAAAAGAAGCTTGCGGCTTGCTAGAATCAGCCTCATGGATTCGTTTTCATGAACAATTCAATGAAAAGTTTGTGACACAACAAATGATAAAACGTTCTTTTCAAAATGTATGTAAAAAATTGCAGTATTCTTCCATATATCATTCGAGATCAATTGTTGCTGTTCATTTTCGTATTCAGCTAAACGCGTTGAAGACAAAATATTGTAAAAATATCAAGTGTATTTGCGGAGAACAGTTCACACTGTTTCACTGTTTATTTTACTGCAAAAAGATACGTTCCTTTTTACCAAAAATGTTTACACAAGATAACTATTCTGAAACTCATTTTAAAGAAGTAACTTCATATCAATCTTTGTCAGTTAAAATTTCGGAATCATTGGTTCAGTCCTGTTAATGTATTGCTTTAAGTTTATGAAGTTTGTACTTTAGCGTTAAATTTTCCCTTAGCATTGTTAATGTTAACTGTTAGTGTTAAGATTTTGTTCCATTTTTATATTTACACGCTTACTCATGTCTCATACTCATTCTCCCCCTCTGCCCCCAATCCAACTCGCCCATCTCCCATCCTCCATTTTTCCCCCGTCTAATATCACTCATAGTGAACAGACGTTAAATCAAAGAACGAACACACACGTACACATCCACACACAGACGTGCACGCGCGCGCGCACACATACACACAATTTACACACACGCGCACACACATTTACACACGCGCACACACACATTTACACACACGCGCACACGCACACACACACAACACAGGCATGCACACACGCAACACACACAAATACACACGTTTATTGCATGTCCACGACAAGTTGTGCTTTGTTATTGTTATTGCTGTTTAAAGCCCAGCCGACTGTACAGAGCCATATCAGGGCTGTAATCGCTTCAAAACATACAAAACTTCAACAGGAAATAGGAAAAAAAAAAAAAAATCAAGTACAATGATCAATGCATTCGCGCACATAATCTAAGGACATGCCCCTGGCGTCGACGACTCGATCCAATTTATGACACAGGGGAGATGTAAAAAACACACCTGAATACAAATATAAGCAAACATAAGGACACCAAACCGATATAAAAACAGGCATAAATGACCTAAAACTGTTTCCGCATATCTAACCTCCCTAGAGCCAAAAATGCACTTAACACATGTACCCAATTATCAATCTTAAGAAAAAGTACATAAGACTTCATCGAACACATACAGGTGAATGTACATGTACCAGTAAGGCAGAAAATGATAGGTAGAAACGACAGAAAACAAAGGAACACGGCAGAAACAAAGAGAGTGACAGAAAAGAGGAAATTTCTAGCACAGAATTTCCAGAAGGTGGAGATACTATTTATACTGAAAGAGCCCCCGGCATCCCCACGAGGGAAGTTGTA
>CM060309.1:97016958-97126958 GCA_030674185.1 Monoplex corrugatus | reverse complement strand
TTTAAAAAGACAGTTCAAAACCAAGCTCACCATAAACGTTTCAAGTCTAAAATGCATTCTAAACATCTTTCCCATACGTAGGATTCAAATCAAACAAACCCTGCCGATCTCTTGAAATCAAATTAAATCTTATCTCTTGTAAAAATTTGAAAAAAAAAAAGCTGTCGGAGGAACATCTGACGAGGTTCTTTATTAAGGAGTCACCGTATAGCGCTTACGTCTCACATCGAGCAAGTCAAGCGTTCAATAATGAGCTGTCTGATGCTCAGCGGCTCATCACATGGTATACACTATGATCCCGTGTAAACGACGGTCCTCTCACGCGATATGATCATAAAATGTCTAACATACACGGATGATAACACCACGCTACACGATTTGTAGTTGTTAGTGGATGAGCAGTAATTATGATACCAACAATGGAAGGCCATGTGATCTTGGATGACCTAGTCTTCCATCCTGAAGGTGGGGACACTCTACCGAGAGAGCTCTCGGCATCCCCACGGGAGAAGTCTTCCATCCTAAACACATGTCTTGCCCAGCGCATTGGATCTGATGACTACTGGGAGACCATCCCGTAATGAGGGACTAAGGATTTTTTCTCCCAATTCTTTCCCTTCGTTTCTTCCCTGTAGTTTTATTAGTCAAATGCGCTGGGCAGAGCATGTGCTCATCCATCATTGTGAGCTTCCTCTTCTAACGCCGAGCTTTGTGGCATCGTGTTATTATCCATGTATGTATAATACATTTATGACCTTAGATTTACATATGTGTATGGAATAATTAAAATCCAAAAAAATGTTAGCACATTCTTTTATGCTTATGTATAAATCTAGTTGTGTGTGTGTGTGTGTGTTAGATTCATATGTCGGTGCTTTCGTATGTACTTGCATTACACGCAGTGTCATAAATGTATAATGTGGAGTTGAGTCCAAATGAGGTTGGAGACTATCTTGGATTAATTTGTTATTCGTGTGATTATTGTATGGTTATCGCAACAGTTTTTTTTCTTCTTTTCGGGCACCACGGAATTTAGACATTTTAGATATCCCTGACCGCTTGTGGCATCGACCACCGCACACACAAACGTACACACTCAGTCTGAAGACAGATGCACGCTCACACACATATACACGCACGCCACACATACACGCACGCACACACACACGTCCACGCACACACACACACACACACACGCATCCACACACTCATGACACGTAAACATACACACGTAACGTAAACATACACACGTACGCACATAAACACGCACACATACACACGCAGCACACACACATACACACGCAGCACACACACATACACACGCAACACACACATACACACGCACACAACAACACACGCAACACACAACACACACATACACAGCACACATACACACACAGACGTGTTTTGCATGTCCACGACATTAGTTACTGTTTGAAGATCGAAAAAAAAATTCATTTCTAAAACTTAAATACGAGAGCAAGGACACTACTTACATGTTGTAACAAATTTAAGCCCGATCAGGGGGGAAATCGAAAACAAACAAAATCCAATGTCACCAACAGCGGGTATCTCATGGCCATTGTATTGGTTTAAAAACACAACCTTTCAGGTTCAGGTTCATATTGTTTACAGCCTAGCCGATTACTAGGGCCATATAAGTAAAAAAAAAAAAAAGTTAAAAACCAAGCTCCTTTCAAGTCTAAAACGCATTATAAGTATCTTTTCCACATGCAGAATCAAATTAAATAAATCTACTATCTCTTGTAAAAATGTGAACACTGTATCCAGATAACATCTCTGAAGAGGTTCTTTAAGGAGTCCGCCGTACAGTGCTTACGTTCACATCGAGCAAGTCCAAGCGTTCAATAATGAGCTGTCGGATGCTCAGCGGCTCATCACATGGTATACACCATGATCCCGTGTATAACGGTAGGTTCCTCTCACGGCGATTATGGTCATAAAATGTCTAACATACATGGATGATAATGCAACATGATCAGTGATTTGAAGTGGAAGTATTGGTGAATGAACAATTATGATACCAACAATGGAAGGCGAGAGTAACCTTGGGTGACCTAGTCTTCCATCTTGAACACACACCCTGCCCAGCGTATTTGACTTGACTACAGGGAAGGAACAAAGGACAGATTTGGACCCTCTGATGACCATGAGACCACCACTTAACATGTGACTCAAGGATTTTTTTAGTATCTTTCCTTTTTCTCCTCCTTGCTATCAGACAAATGCGCTGGGCAGAACACGCACTCATCCATAAAATTAAATATGGGCTTCCTCTTCTGACCACCGATCTTTGTGGCGTATCATTATCCATGTTATGTACTTTTTAAAGCCAATGTTAGCACATTCATTTGTGCTCGTTTATAATGTGTATATTCCGATTGTATGTTATGTATGTGGTATGTCGGTGCTTTTGTATGTATATCTATTACACGCAGTGTCTTAAACGTATTATGTGGATCCTAGTCCAAATGAGTTTGGAGAATAGTTTGAATTCATTCATTATTTGTATGATTACTATCAACATAATTATTACCAGTGTTTTGAGTGTTTTGTTATTATTATCATATTGTCATCACCACCATCATCATCATCATTGATTCACATTGTCTGTGGAAGATCACACCATATGAAGAACTGTCCTCTGGTTATCACAACAGACTGAGGGGCACAACAAGGAATGAAGACATTTCACAAGTCCCTGACTTCTTGTGACATCGACCACCGCCAATGGACAATTGTGGTAGCCGATCGACAGACATGGAAACGGCCACCAGCCTGCCACCTGTTCTTTGATGACGCCCAAAAAAACAGTACAAAGAATAGCAGACGGAAGGACCAAGACCCTCCGGCACCCACCCAGCGAAGAAGACCAGACCATCATCTGCAGCCGCCGTGTAAAGGACCCGCCTATCGTGAGCTGGAATCGCCATCACAAACGTCCTGCAGGAAACCTCCCCATTTCGTGAATCTTCCTTTTATGACGCCAAACCATGAAGATGATAATGGTCAGTCCTGATCGACTGTATTGTCATTTACATAAATACACTCTCCACGTAGACTGGTGGTAGTAAAGAGGGGAGAAAGATTCACCATGTCAACAACAAAGATTATTTCAACACAGTAACTTTATTGAATATAAAGCAGGTGAAGGATGTGACTGGTGAATAAGAAATCTAAAACAAAATGACTGCCAGCGTTCAAGCAGATTGTTATTGTTGTTTAAAGCCCAGCCGACTACGTAGAGCCATATCAGGGCTATAACCGTTCTAAACATACAACACTGCAACAGGGGAAAAAAAAAAGAAAATTAAGTACACATATCAATGCATTCGCGCACATAATCTAAGGATATGCCCCTGGTATTGACCACTCCGTCCAATTTATCACTCAGGGGATTTAAAAAACATACCTGAATACAAATTTAAGCATACCCAAGGAAACCAAAGCATATAAAAACAGGCATAGATTATCGAAAATTGCCTCCGCATATCTCACCTCCCTAGAGCCAAAAATGCACTTATATATGTACCCAATTATGAATCCTAAGAAAAAGTACTAAAGACTTTATCGAACACATACAGGTGAATGGACCTGCAAGGCAGAAAACGAAGAAATGACGGGACGCAAATGAGCAAGGCAGAAACAAAGAGTGACAGAAAAGAGGACATTTCTAGCACAGAATGTCCAGAAGGTGGGGAATACTATTAATACTGAAAGAGCCCCCGGCAACCCCATGGGACGTAGCAAGTCACGTAAACATACGTAACAGAACTCCAAAAAGCATGAAGTCATCACCTGAAAAAAACAGACGGGCTACTAGAGGTAAAAGAATTGGGAAGAAATGTGCAGAGTGTTAAGAAAGAATCCATGCTGGGGATTGAGGAGCAAGTCTAGGTGACCCTGCTAGTGATTTGTACACGTCTAAAAACACACAAAAACCACGTTGAATGACTGCTTATGGCAGACAGATGGCACAGACATTGAAGCTTTGTTTTTCCAGCAGCTCTCGTCCTTCAACCTCAGAAATAAATGCATATTATACATAAATAAAGCTCTGAATTAGCCGTGATACTAAATCCTTATTTGTGGGGACAGATATTAGGCTGCACTGTCCTTATTTGTGGGACAGATATTAGGCTGCACTGCGTCTCGCCCCTGTGTAATGTCTCCCCCCCCCCAAAAAAAAAGCTCATTTAGGTACCTGTCAAAAAGACCAAAACAGCGACGTGAAACCGCCGTGGAGCCACTCACCAGAGGAGACCTAAACCGCTGTCAAGTTATTTCGAGGAAGTTTAGTGGTGCCTGTCCTGATCCAATATACACCACACGCCAACTGTCTCCCCTACCTACGAACGAGCCATGACATTCTTGTCTTCTCAGATGACTATGACAGTATTTTCCAGCGACAGAAATCATAAGCTTGAAGCCATTTTTCTCACTTTTGGGACGTTGCCAATTTACATATTTGCTTTGATCTAATATTACTGAAATGAAATCAGTAATGTAGAACTAATTCTTAATGAAACAATAGAGTACCAGAATTTTTTGTCGCTTGAGACGGACGTAGAAAGGAAAATTGTGTGGATGTGGGTGGGGGCGTTTGTATATGCGCGTGTGCGCGATGGGGAGAATGTATTTAAAAGACAAAGACAGAGAGACAGAGACAGAGAGACAGAGAGAGACAGAGAGATAGACAGGGAGGTAGAAAGCTCAAGAGTGCAAGATGGAGAAAAATCATGCCCTTCCAAACGAAACTCAAGAAAATAACATGTGCAAACATTGCTTAATTAAAACATTGTGTTTGTAACAAGTTTGACTTACCTTGCTAAAAGTCCAGTAACAGCCGGAGCCCTCCATGGCAGGAACGACGATGGCGATTTGCCGTAAAGAACTTTCTTTCCGACCCTCTCCAATTATATCAATAACCTATGTGAACTCCCTGGCCAAATGCTTTAGACTTCATAACCAAGGCGAGAATAAAAATTTTAAAAATGAGCTGAGTAGTAGGCAAAAGTAAACTTACCGCTAAAAGTGATGGTACTAGGAACATTTCGCCTTTTGTGTTTCTTATCCTAGTCATATATAAGAACACTAATATTTCCATGTCCATGCCCTCGTCCAAAGCCCCAGCCCCCAAACCATGGAGAGATACGACAGCACTGACATTAGGCGCGAGCAGGTAAAGGTAAAATTGCAGGTGAAGGGTGGTATTAGGTACACTTCGTCGTTTGCATTCCTCATACATCGTCACAGACATAAACACTGAACTATCAGATCCCACGCCCTTCTCGTCTGATCCTTCAAACACCAAAACCATGGTGAGATTCCAAGAGTTGACACTGAGCGAAGAGAGCTACAAAAAAACACAAAAAACCCTGTCCCATTAGCAGAATATCGTTGAGGTCTCAACACTCATACTCCTCTTCGATCTCAAGCATTGTGAGGACGACCTCTACCCTTGGAAGGGTGAGGTAAAGTTTAGGATGGGGCTAGTGTTGTGACCAATCACTGATACGTAATTTTACGAGAGGTAAGCAGAAAAACCCGATTTCCGAGGCGCAGAAAAATGAATCGGTAAAGTTTACATTTACCCCTAAGCCAACCCTTAACCCTCATCATTTGGGTTGTCACACCCGGATCCTGAGAATGAGGGTCTGAGGGTGGGCTTAGCTCTGGGCCTACTGTTAAAACCCAAAAGATGTGGGATTTCTTCCCCACACTCCAAAATCTAACATGAAATCGTAGTTAGTAGGTCGTGGTGGTTCAGACCTCACGTTTCTCTGGGCCGGCAATATCAGAGTGCTCCAATCTCTTCTGCTTCGAATGCTTTACCTTCCCTAACCCTGAAAAAGGTCAGCATTGGGCTGACCAGATGCTGTACGAAGAGCTTTTTCCACTGCACACGGACTGAGCGATGCTAGTATGTGAAGACACATCTGCAAGAAAGTTGAAGTATTGTCCACATCACGCCGTTAGCCTTGGGGAGATCGCTCACTCCTGGCACGGAAGTCACGATTCACGTGAAGCAAGTGACGACGAGTGTGTGTGTGTGTGTGTGTGTGTGTGTGTGTGTGTGTGTGTGGTTGTGTGTGTGTGTGTGTGTGTGTGTGTGTGTGTGTGTGTGTGTGTGTATGTGCGTGTGTGCGTGCGTTTTTGTGTGTTGTAAATACTGGAAAGTCTAGATTCACAAGCAGAGGGAGAGAGAGAGAAAGAGAGAGAGAGAGATTGTCTGTATGTGTGTGTGTGCGCGCGCACTGTATCACATGTATGCTGGAAAGTCAAGATTCTGACGAGAGAGAGAGAATGTGTGTATGCGTACGTGCGTGTTGTGTGTGTGGGGGGGGGGGGGGTCGTGGTGGTGTGTGATTATGTGCTTGTGTGTGTGTGCATGCGCATGAGTGTGTATATGCGTGTTGGCGCGCACGTGTGTAGGTGTGTATGTTGTTGTTGTTGTTGGTGGTGGTGGTGGTGTGTGTGCGTGTGTTAGTGGTGGCAGTGTGTGTTTTGGTGTGTGTGTGAGTGTGACTGTTCTTGGCGCTGGTGGTGGTGTTTGTATGGTGATAGTGGTGGTTGAGTGGTAGTGTGCATTGTTAGTGTGTGTGAAAGTGTGTGTTAACCTTCGCCCGGTGCGTGATTAGTTGCATATCGCGTTCTTGTTGAAAAAAAATTAACAATTTAAAAAAAAAATTTTAAATGACTCAGAGCATATATGCAACAATAATATTCACTCTCTTTCACAACACAGAACAACCAAAATTATTGATTACACATGAGCATACGTTATTCGTTTTGAATGTCATTAGAAAAAATATGTACAGTACACCTAACACATATGAACACGAAGCAAAGAGCAAGACAATGTTAAATTTTCATTGATGAGCGTTAACAGTTTAACTGCACAAAAGAGCCCCCCCCTCTCTCTCTCTCTCTCTCCGCTACACACACACACACACACACACACACACACACACACACACACACACACACAAGTGTCGTGTGTATGCATTCATGCATACACACATTCACAAGTGCAAAGGGCGCATGCACACCACAACACACACACACACACACACACACACACACACACACACACACAACACACACACACACACACCACACACACAAAGGCACACACACAATCGTATCTCGCATGAACTCATCGGGCGTTATAGTCAGGTGGGTCAGACGTCGGACTTTCGTTCAAAAAGTCTGGGGTTCGATCCTGCCTGGGTTACCTTCTGCCTTGTGGGTTAGGGGTGGAAATTTTTCCAGATCTCCCAGGTCAACATGTGTGTAGACCTGTTAGTTCCTGAATCCCCTTGGTGTGTATACGTTTGTATAATATCAAATATGCACGATTAAAGATCCTTCAACTCAAGTCAATGCCCGGTGGCTTACGGAAACAGTAAAAACCCCAGCATGTACGCCAACCAAAGACACAGACTGTACAACAACATAGTGGAGTGTGGTCAGCTCACCCGACAGCTTGAGTTCTCCGTGCTCCACTAAAAAGTCTGGTCATGTAGAATGCGCAATGAGTCTTAATGAGTTTGGAGAACAGCGTTACATAAGAACAATTCATAATAACAACAACAATGATAATGATGATGATAATAACAATAACAATAATAATAATAATGATCATAATAATAATAAATAATAATAATAGTAATAATAACAGCAGCAATAACAACAACAACATCATCATCATCATCATCATCATCATCATCATCATCAAAGTGACCGCCAGCGTTCAAGCAAACAGAAAGCAGAAAGACACAAAAACAGAATCGCAACGAGTATTTATGATAACGAAACAAGACTTGAAAATTTCCGAGTTTCAAGAATTTATTCTTTACTGTCTTTCGTATACGCTTGACAAACGCCATTCAGCTGAACACTTGCGCCTGTCTTGTTTCGTTATATGAAATACGCGTTCTGGCTCTATTTTTGTGTATTTCTGGTTCTTCATATTAATGATCATATTCGTTGCTTAAAGCCCAGCCGACTGCATAGTGCTGTATCAGGGTTATAACCGTTGCAATGCACACACAGTTCTTCAACAGTTAAAAAAAAAGAAGAAAAAGAACAGAAAATTAAGTACACATATCAATGCATTCCCGCACAAAATCTAAAGGGATGCCCCTGGCGTTGACCACTCCGTCCAGGAGATGTTAAAAAACATACCTTAATACCAATTCAAACATAACTAAGGACACTAAAACATATACATAAATGGGCCTGAATTGCCAAAAATTGCTTCCGCATATCTCATTTCCCCAGTGCCAAGAATGCACTTATGTACCCAATTATTAATCCTAAGAGAAAGTACATAAGACTTTATCGAACACATATAGGTGAATGGACCTGCAAGGCACAAAATGATAGGAAGAAATGACAGAAAGCACAGGAGCAAGGCAGAAACAAAGAGACTGACAGAAAAGACGAAATTTCTAGCGCAGAATTTCCAGAAGGTGGGGATACTACTTACACTGAAAGAGCCCCCAGCATCCCCACGTGGAGGGAATATTAACGATGATAATAATATGATATAATAATAATGACGATAATGATGATGGTCATGATGATGATAACCATGATAACCATGATGATGATGATGATGATGATGACGACGACGACGACGATGATGACGACGACGACGATGATGATGACGACGATGATGACTACATCAACAACAACAATAATAACGATAGATCACTGCTCGTCCATCCTCCTCCATTATACATAACGTCACTGAAATTAAAACAGACTACACAATGTCGACCCTAAGTAACTTGAATGCAAGCTGTGGCGATTATAACATGAAAATCAGCGTGTCCAAAACACAGACTATGAAGGTGAACAGAAGCACAGGCAAGCTGGAATGGCATGGATTGAAACGGAAACAAGAATCCAGAAAGCAAATCCAGCGACTTATCAGCTAGTACTTGAGCTATCACATCCACGCATACGTATGGATACAAATCGTCAACTAATAAGCTCCATTTTTATACTAACGCTTTGTTATCAGTGCCAAACATGGATACTTAACCAAAGACAAAATGTCACTACCTGAACATACAGATCTATAAACTCCTCGAAGGAGAGTTCGTCACCACTAATTCAAGTTAACATTTTCTTTCTTGTTCAGGAAATTTCCTCCTTTGCTCATTTTGTGTTTACTCGCTTCGTCAAAATCTAAAAATCTAATGAACATGTGGATGAAACTCTGCAACTGCTGAAGTGTCGGTTTTATACTTTCTTGTTTATCGCCTTTTCTTTGTTATCTTTTTTTTCCCTTTTATTCTGCATTGCTTTTCGCCATTCCCCGACTCTAGTTCTTTTTAAATCACACAGACAACACCCACACTATGTATTTGTAATCTTTCAAAATAAAGAAAGCACAAACACTGACACAACATTTTTTTATAATCAGCCTACTAAAAATACACAGACTGTACAAAGACTGACAAAGCTGCCTTCTTTGTTCGTTTCGTACCTAACCTGATCAAAAAGATGAACACTTCGATCAACAACGTCTCCTAAGCACAACAACCTACAAGTCCATGACCCTCTCAAAACATTTTTTTTTTCTGTCACCATTACTTAGGTTCTTTAGAAACACACATAACATTCTGAGTTTGAGATCGGTGTTCATTCAAGAGGCACTCTTCGCACTCAGACAAATCCATATGCGCTCTACTCGTATCTTCCAGAATTTATCTGGCAGACTCCTTTCGCCTGCGCAAAACCTTCTGCGCCGGCAAGGTCATGAATTAAGACAGACCTGCAATGACACGATTTCGCCCGTGTCAAGGGTCTCGCTTGACCAATGCTAACGGTAAATCCGTCTGTGCACAATATACCTCAGAGCAACAAAAATGTGGGGTTCGCGCGGTCCAGAGCCCTCTGCAACACGGCCGCAGCCTCATAACCACAGTCCGCATGAGGCAAGGTGGGTTTTTTATATCTCTTTTTATACATGTCTCTGGTTTGTTTGTAAACATATTTGGTGGACGTCCACAGGACTGACGACGCCTCACAACTGGAACATCCGAATGAACTCTTCAAAGCACAGCTTGCCGTCCTCGTTCCTGTCCAGGTCCTTGACCACATGCTTGACCTGATCGCGGGACAGGTTGTAGCCGGCGTTCCTCAGGCCGTCCATCAGCTCCTTCTCCGTCAGAAGACCGTCCCTGTCCTTGTCCATTTCTCTAAACGACCGTCTCAGCTGGGCTTCTCTGGTTAAACATATCACAAACGTATTTGATAGGAAGCTCGCTTTGTGTTAAACGACAAAACAGCCGAGACAAACTCCTTTCCTACCTATGTCTCTCTTATATACATGCCTGTCATTAACCTTTCGCTACCTCACTCAATCCATCAGCTGCAAAAGTCTTAACCCTTTCACTCCATCATCCTGTCCATCAGTATCCCGTAACTTCAACCTTTCACTCCATTTCACCTCCCTGTGAGAAGCTGGCGGAAGACAGTGGATAGGGTGATCGTGACGGAGTGAAATGGTTAAATGTCTGCATTGCTATCAGGGGGAAGATACAAGAAGCTGGTGGATAGGGTGAGGGAACAAAAACATGAAGTTTTTGCTCTGCTATCACGGCTGCTGATGCTGAAAGCTGACGGGTAGGATCAGGGAGTGAAACGGTTAAACGTCTGCATTGCTATCAGGGAGATGATACAAGAAGCTGGCGGATAGGGTGAGAAGATAAAAGCATGAAGTTTTTACTCAGCTGCCATGGCTAAAGATGCAAGAAGCTGGTGGATAGGGTGAGGGAATAAAAGTGTTGTTTGCTTTGCTGTGAGGTAGTCAAACAAAAGGGCTGAGAGGTTGAGACGCATGTTATTCATATCATACCGACGTATGTTTATCTAGCCACACAGTGTGTTATGCATTTCACATTCTAATTCTGATTCTACTGTCTGATCCGCATACACTCCGTGCAGACGTAACATGTAAATTATGTGTAACACATACGCACGCACGCACGCACGCACGCACACACACACATATACACACACACACTCAACACACACACACACACACACACACACACACGACCTAGAGTGAGGAAAATTCACTCATGTTATGTTTAGCCTTGGGGTTGGGGTGTCTTAATGTGACTCACAATGGTTGAATATTAATCCTGTCTAACCCTTTTCCTTTATCTCTGTCTCTCTCTCTCTCAACCCCATTCCGGAATTCCCGCTCCCTGTCTCTCACACACTCAAGACTCAGAAGACATGATCTGGGGCTTGCAGTTCCTGACACAGTATAAGACAGATCTCGTGGTGGGAGGGGAAAACTAAACATTGTTATTGTTATTTTTGTTTTAAAGCCCAGCCGACTGCGTAGAACCACATCAGGACTATAACCATTTCAACATACACACAATACTTCAACAGGAAAAAAATGGAAAAGACAGTTAAGTACATATATCAATACATTCGTGCACATAATCTCAGGAGGTGCCCCTGGCGTTGACCACTCCATCCAATTTATCAAACGGGATTTAAAAAATACACTTGAGTACAAATTTAATCATAACTAAGGACACTCAAATATACATAAAAACGGGCTAAGTACATGAAATTGCTGCCGCATATCGCATTTTCTTAGAGCAAAAAATGCACTTAATACATGTACCCAATTATCAATCCTTAGTGAAAGTACGTAAGACTTTATCAAACACATACAGGTGAATGGACCACCAAGGCAGAAAATGACAGACAGAAATGACAGAAAGCAAAGGAGTAAGGAAGAAACAAAAGGAATGACAGAAAAGAGGACATTTCTGGGACAGAATTTCCAGAAGGTGAGGATACTATTTATACTGAAAGAGCCCTCGGCATCCCCACGGGGGGAAAACTAACATAAAAAGTCATTCATGAAAACACATCAAAATAAGCAAATGCTCTCTCTCTCTCTCTCTCTCTCTCTCTCACCCACCACACCACACACACACACACACACACACACACACACACCACATACACAGACTCAAATACGAACACACAGACATACACGCGCGTCTACTGACATACACACTGTTTATGTATCATATGCATAGCGCCAAGTACAGCTGGTACATGAACCGCGGAGTACGTAAATGCACACCGAGTTGAAAGTATTATTTGCATGTCCCATCGCAGCAGAGACACAGAGAGAGGTTGACAGTGAGAGAGAAAGAGAGAGAGAAAAAAGAGAGAGAAGAGAGGCAGACAGACAGACAGACAGACACAGAAAAGAGAGAGAGAATGACAGACAGAGAGAGAGTGGAGAGAAAGAGAGAGCTAGACAGAGACAGACAGAGAAGAGAGAGAGAGAGAGAGAGAAAAAGAGAGAGAGAGAGAAAGAGAGCTGGGGTGAGAGAAAGAGGAAGGGAGAGAGACAGACAGACAGACAGAGGGGCAGACAGAAAGAGAGGGACGGAGGGAGGGAGATAGAGGGAGAGAGACAGACAAACAGACTGGGACGGAGGGAGAGTGATGCACTAAACGAGAGAAAAAGATGGGGGAGGGGCAGAGGTTGCATCTCTCACTTTTTAGCCCTGGGGTTTGTGTCCTCGATGTGCGTCATGATGGCCAGGAACTCGTCCAGAGTTATCCTCCCATCGTTGTTAGAGTCAATGGCGTTGAACGATGCCTGCACACACAGCACTGCAGACTTACTACATGTACACTCGCTGATATCATCGCCTCTGCCTCTACTACCAACAACCAGCCACAACAATCAGCAATTTAACCCTTTGACTCCCTCAGCCTACACAACACTGCACACTTACTAAACTTGCTGAAATCACAGCCTCTGCCTCTACTACGAACAACCAGCAACAATAATCAGCAATTTAACCCTATGACTTCCTAAGCTTATCCATTAGTATCGTGCTTTGTCAACCATGACAGCAAAGCAACATTTTAACCCTGTGACTCCCTCACCCTATCCACCACCTTCCTGCAGGAAGCGGTGGAACAGGGTGAGGAAGTCAAAGGGTTAAAATTTTGCTGGTGGTGGATAGAAGCTGGAGTCAAAGAGATAAGCAGCAGCAGCAAGAAGCAGGAAAAGCAGGGCATGATGCAGACTTGTTGGCCCTCTTCACACAGACCTCTAAGTGCTTCACGTCTCAAGTTCAATTCTATCTTACAACATAACGCTTGGACTTCTTCGCTGCCTGATCTTAATGCTTTGATTCCCGCACCCTGTCCACCAGCATCCTGCTTTGTCAACCATGCTAGAAAAGCAAAAACTTAACCCTTTGACTCTTTCACCCCGTCCATCTGCTTCCTGCAGGAAGGGAGTCAAAAGGTTGCAGTTGATGGATAGGGTGCGGAAGTCAAAGGTTAATGCTTCGATGATTCTGGTGTCTTCTGTCTCACATAATCAGACTTTTTAGTGGAGCACGGAGAACTCGAGTTGTTAGACAAACTGACCACACTGCGCTATGTTGTTGTACAGTCTGTGTCTATGGTGGGCGTGCATGCTGGGTGTTTTGTTTCCATAAGCCAGCCACTGACAGGACTTGCAGGATCTTTAACGGGCATGTTTGATATTCTAAATGCGTATACACACCAAGGGAGTTTAGGCACTGGCAGGTCTGCACACATTTTGACCTTGGAGGCTGGAAAACATCTCCACCCATCACCCACCAGGCACATATGTATACGGGCGGATTGAACCCTGCACCTTCGAACCAGAAGTCCGATGTTTACCCAGTAGGCCTCCCTCGGTCATGGCTAACCATGGACAAAGTACATCCGTTCTAATGTCTAGATGGGCTGTCTGCTTGGTCCAAGCAGCGTCGCCTGTGACTGTAGAGACCAATGCGAGAGAGGCAGTCTCTGTCGCAGCGGTCGCATGTGTATGTTTACCCACCTGATTAATAAACCCGTCAAGTATGTAATAATATAATGTACAAAACCACTACCACCTCCACCTCTACCAACACCACAACAAACGACAACAACAATAGCAACAACAAACCATCGCCTACATATTCACCTGAGCCTCCTCGTCATAAATATGGAAAGTCCTACGTTTACCTACTGACTGCCGACCCTTTCAAGTGGGTAATAACATAATAAAGCACTATCACCACCACCACCACCCCCAAACCACAACAACAACAACAACAACAACAACAACAAATCACCGCTTGCATATTCACCTGAGCCTCCTGGTCAGAAATGTGGAAGCCAAGATGGCGACAGCCTTCCCTGAGTTCCACCTGTGACAGCCATCCGTTGCCATCCTCGTCCATGGACAGGAATACCTTAGTGTACAGCTCCCGCTCTTTGTTGGTCAGGTGAGCCATGCTGTCGTCTGCTGCTGGGGACACCCTTTGTTTGTTTTTCTTCTTCTTCTTCCTATTCTTCTTTCTTCTTTTTAGTCTTTCCCTTCTTTACTCACGTTTTCTGTAACGATGTTCATGAATGAGTTGGATAAATACTTTGATAAACAACAAGACATGGTACGATTTTTATTTATTTATGATGGTAATGGATAAGCACTTGCGTGTTTTTTTGTTTTTTATTTCCCTTTTCTAAATATAAAAAAGGGCTGGGGGATTGTCTTATATCACCTGGGAGGGAGTGTGTGTGTGTGTGTGTGGTGTGTGTGTGTGTGTGTGTGTGTGTGTGTGTGTGTGTGTGTGTGTGTGTGTGTGTGTGTGTGTGTGTGTGTGTGTGTGTGTGTGTGTGTGCGTGTGTGTGTGTGTGTGATGTGTGTGTGTGTGTGTGTGTGTGTGTGTGTGTGTGTGTGTGTGTGTGTGTGTGTGTGTGTGTGTGTGGTGTGTGTGTGTGTGTGTGTGTGTGTGTGTGTGTGTGTGTGTGTGTGTGTGTGTGTGTGGAGTGTGTGTGAGTGTGTATGTGTGTGTGTGTGTGTGTGTGGTGGTGCGCTCTCTCTCTGCCTCTCTCTCTCCTCTCTCTCTCTATACGTGTGCGTGCGTGCGTTGCGTGCGTGCGTGCGTGCGTGCGTGCGTGTGGTGCGTGTGTGTGTGTGTGTGTGTGTGTGTGTTGTCACTGAAATGTGCTAGCGAGACTTTCTCGGCTGTTTCAGAATAGTCATGTACCAAATTCTGGCCAATGCTCTGGATCGTTACACAATCGCGCACGCTTTAAATTTACATGACAAGGTGCCTTAGTAAAAGTCACACAGACACACAACAACAACAACAACAGCAGCAACAATAACAACAACAACAACAGCAGCAACAACAACAACAACAACAGCAGCAACAACAACAAAAACCCACACACAAAACAAACAAACAAACAAAAACAAAAACGAAAAAGCCTAAATTCGACATTTTCAGGGAAAGATGTGTGAACAGACTTTCTGAATGTGTTTCACTTGTTGTCACTGTTGTGCTGGTATCCCATTGTCCTCGCTGCATGTCAAAGTTTTATTTTATTTAAAGCTTGCAGTGGTCTGTGTGTGTGTGTCAGACCACTCGTGATGAATTCCTCTAGAACAACTTGTAATAGAAGTCAATACCTAACGGGGGTCATTATGTGAGACACAACATCGATCACTGAGGCTCACGTTCTTTCATAGGCACTGCTTGGGATTTTGTGGTCGTGGGTTGGCTCTCGTAGTAGTAGTAGTATAGTAGTAGTAGTAGTAGTAGTAGTAGTAGTAGTAGTAGTAGTAGTAGTAGTAGTAGTAGTGGTGGTGGTGGTGGTGGTGGTGGTGGTGGAGGTGGTGGTGGTTGTATTTGTACTGATGATAGTCGTGGTGGTGGTGATGGTGGTGGTGGTACTAGTAGTAGTAGTGGTGGTGGTGGTGGTAGTAGTAGTAGTTGTAGTGATAATGATAGTCGTCGTGGTGGTGGTGGTGGTGGTGGCGGCGGCAGTAGCAGTAGTAGTAGTAGTAGTAGGGGTAGTAGTAGCAGTAGTGGTAGTAGTAGTAGTGGTAGTAGTGGTGGTAGTAGTAGTAGTAGTATCATTATTATCACCATCATATCATTATTATTATTATTATTATTATCATCATCATCATCATCATTCTTTTTATTCTTATCATTATTGTTGTTGTCGTCATTATTATTATCATGAAATTTATCTTTATCATTGTTAGTGTTATTATAACAATACTAATGATAATGATGATGATGATGATGATGATGATGATGATGTTGTTATTGCTGTTATTATCATCATAATCATCAATATTATTGTTATTGTTGTTGTTGTTTAAATCCCTGCCAACTGCTCAGAACCATATCAGGGCTAAAACCACTTCAAACAAAAACAAATCTGTCTTAAAACATATGAAAATAACAACATAGTATCACACCCACAGAAGCTGACGTCTGATCATGGTTTTTTTTAGCTGTTTGCGCAACTTATATCCGGGAAAATTCCAGCGATCCACCGACCATACCCACGCGATGTGTTTCATATAATCTATTTAACATTCGACACAGGGATCCGCCAAACGGTAAGGTAAATTCTATTCGGAGTTTCGCAAGGCTATTCTGAACGTGCGAGAACGCCAGTGTGCAAACACACACACACACACACACACACACACACACACACACACACACACACACACACACACACACACACCAGAGTACACACACACACATTCACACAGACACACACACATACATGTATATATACCATAACACACACACGTATACCTATACACACATTCAAATACCAATGAAACACAAACACAGATACGCGCAAACGCGCGCGCGCGCACACACACACACACACACACACAAATTTCACTCATACACACACACCACAGTGCACCACACACACAGACACACACACTACACACACAGATACAGACAGACAGACACACACACCCACACGCACACAGACACACACACACACACGCACGCACAACACACGCACACAGACACACACACACACACACACACACACACACACACACACACACACACACACACACACACACAGAGTCTGACATTTTGTTCGACACAGCGCTTAGCAAAACACAAAAATAAACTGTATTTCGCAAGGTCAGACTGCACTTACGAGTACACACACACACACACACACACACACACACACACACACACACACACACACACACACACACACACAACACACACACACACACACACACACACACACACACACACACACACAGTACCTTGATGAGTAATGCAGTAAAACCTGTTTTGACCACTGTCGACTGTAAGCCAATGTATATTATAGATATAATTCAACGTCGCCGATCTCGCAAATAATTTGTTATGATTATATACGAGTACTAAATTTCAAACCTGTTATTTTCTATTTTCGACCGATTATACTTTTTAAATAACAAATTATCCAGCTGCCATGTTGGTTTTGTTTTTGTTCAATGTTGTCAATCACACACACACACACAACACACCCCACACACACACACACACACACACACACCACACACACGCACCAGCACCACCAGCACACACACACACACACACACACACACACCACGCTAAATTTTACATCCATAATTTTCAAACGATTATTTCTGAACAACTACATGTAACTACCCAACTGCCTTGTCGGTTTTGTTTGTTTGTTTGTTTGCGTGCTTGTTTGTTTGTTTGTGTATTTCTTTGTGCGAAATAAAGGGAAACGATAGAAGCTTTTTTTTTTCTCAGAATCATTTAACTATCGCTTTGGGATAGTAATTCTGAAATTTGTATTATTTGGGGACAAAACTGATGACGTTTTAAAACATATGGCGGCATAGAGGTTTTAAGTTTGGAGTTTTACTCTAAAAGGGTTCATCGAACTTGGGCAATTCCACATGCGTTTCACCCTGTCTGCCATCTATTATCTGGCGGACTCCTTGAGCCTGCGCAGAACCCTGCGTACTGGCAAAGTCCTGACATGTCACCATGATCGGAGCATTACAACGGACTGACTGACTGATTGATTTGGTTCTGCTTTTACGTCCGAACCCACCTCAGGTGATATGGCCGACGGGGATAACCATCCCGGGGAAGTGGGGGAAGGGGGGACTTAACTAATTCTATACTGACACCACCAGAACAACAATGACGTTAAGATGGGACAGTGAGAAGGCCAGTTTTAATTAATGGAAGGATCTATCTAATCCTATACTGACACCACCGGAACAACAATGATGTGAAGATGGGACAGTGAGAAGGCCAGTTTTAATGGGAGGACTCATCTAAGCCTAAACTGACACAACCAGAACAACACTGATGTTAAAGTGGGACAGTAAGAAGGCTAGCCGCCATGTTCGTTTTGTTCAATGTTGCCAATCGCGCGCGCGCGCGCACACACACACACACACACACACACACACACACACACACACACACACACACACACACACACACACACACACACACACACAAGCGGCAAATTTTACATCCATCCCGGGATTCAACCCACAACCACAAGCATGTGAACCGGACCAAAAAGAAAACCCTCTTTGATCGGACCCTCAACCAACTGAGCTACTGGGACCCGCTAAAACAATAGGCAGCCAATAGGCCAATTTTTAGGATGCGGGCTGGTGTGCGTGTTAAGTAAGTATCCTGACTCAGACCCCAGCTGTTACAGCCTACAGGGACGTTTTGTTTGGGACTCTGGAGTGTGTTCAGGAGGGATTCATCGCACTCGCAGATGTCCATATGCGCGCCTCCCAAATCTGCCAGCAGCTATCAAGATCTCAAGATCTGATGTCTCTAGTTCAATCTCTGTATGCAACATCAAAAACTGGCTTGTTGGCTGCCCATCTTTAATGTTTCCGTCATTCTGGTGGTGTCAGCTTAGTGTTTAATAGGTCCTCTCTCTCCCTCTCCCTCTCCCAAACTTCAAGAACTTCAAGCATAAAATGTTGACCGGAAAAAATCTCCATATTTACCCACCAGACGGGGAGGTAACCAAGCAGGATAGGGGCGGCAATCAAAGGGTTAAGTTTCTAATAACTTATTCAGAAACAGCTTCAGGGTCAAGGTTTGCTTTCTTGATATGGCTGATAATGCAAAAAGCTGGTGGAAAGGGTGAGGGAGTCAAGACTTAAGTGTTTGTTTTCCTATCATGGCTGATAACACAGGAAGCTGATGGACAGGATGAGGGAGACAAAGGGTTAAATCAAACAGCTGATGATGTTGTCCTCGATGACATAAAGTAACTTTCAGACAAAATAACAGAGAGGATATATGCCCACTACACCATCACACTTCAACCCAACACACACTTCACCGCAAGGTGTTATTGGCCATACACACGAACAGGTAATATCTTCAGTGACATACTACTGCACACTGCCTGCTGTATATATACACTCACTCCTTCAGTGACTACTGGTACTCTGAGCTGCCTACCGGGATATGCAGTCAAAGCTCAATATCTTTGACCCGGGCAAAGCCTTGCATTATTTACACGGCCTTTGATCTGAGCACAGACACATGAGGACACTTTGGCTTTACTGGCTGCTCTCTCTAAGGCTGTGGTTACTTTGTTGAAGAAAAAACCCACACACATCCACGCATGCATGCATATACGTGCGCAAGCAAGCGCATATATACATATATACACAGTTTTTTTTTCCGCTGGCGTTGCATAGGAAGCAGTCCTGTAGCCTTGGGGTTTGGCTTCCACAGTCCTTCTCTGCTGAATAGCTGCTGTACTGCACTATATTATGTGACTGCGCACTGCATGCACTACTGTTAGCCCTGATATGGCTCTAGTAGTCGGCTGGGCTACAAGTAATATGAACTTGAACCACTGCAGTGCCAGCATGGGTCTGCTGCCGGCACAGCATTTTTAGACCTTCAACCGCACATCAACTACCAAACACCTGTGACCCCACGCTTCTGAAGAATTTTTAAAGTGTACCTTACCCATAGAACTAGAACATAAGCTCTGCTTACATGAGTGACACTCAATTTACCATGTGTGCTTTGGTGTTTGTATGCGCGTGTATGTGTTGCATTGGTGTGTGTGTGTGTGTGTGTTTTGTGTGTGTGTGTGTGAGGAGGGAGAGAGTGAGAAGAGAGAGAGAGAGAGAGAGGTGTGAGATGGAGAGATGGTGTGTGTGTGTGTGTGTGTGTGTGTGTGTGTGTGTGTGTTGTGTGTGTGTGTGTGTGTGTGTGTGTGTGTGTGTGTGTGTGTGTGTAGGTGCAGTGTGGCCTCGCGAAATTTAGCAGAGTTTATTTTTGTGTTTGACTAAGCGCTGTGTCGAAGAAAATGTCGAACTCTGTGCCACTGAAAACTTAGAAAACGGTGCACAGGAAAATACGTGGTTCACTTTAGAGACTTGCAGCTAACGATAAAAGCTGAATATTTTTGCTTACCTGGCAGTAGTATAAGCCACCTCCACAGCAGGTAGTATGCGTCACCCGTAGACAGTTGGCATTAAATGTTTCCACTTCACATACTGCTCCTTGACGGAAAAGGGTGAAGTATCCAAGGTTTTACGCTTCAGCCTACTACCACCAAAGCGTTCTGAGGGGCAGGATGGCGTCACTCTTTCTGTGCGCAAAGTTTTCCTTGTGATGAATTAACAACTCAACTGCTAATACTACAGACTAATGCAATGTTTAAATCCTTGCTTAAAGTAAGGCAACTATAAAACACACACACACACACACACACACACACACACACACACACACACACACCACACACACACACAAACACGCACAACACACAACACACACTCAAAACACACACACACACAAACACACACCACACACACACACACACACACACCCACACACACACACACACACACACACACACCGCACACACACACACACACACACACACACACACACACACACACACACACACACACACACAGGTCACGGAGCCGTATAAAAAAAAGGACATGTATACCTTAACCCTTTGACTCTCATTCACCTCTCCACCAACTTCCCGAGCTATCAGTTATGACAGCAAAGCAAAAACAACCATTAAACTCCATTACCCCACCAACCAATTCCTTTCACGCTCTCACCCTATCCACCATTTTCAAAAGCTCGGAGACAGGGTGAAGGCAGTGAAAGGGTTACGTCTTTGCAACCAGTGGATAGGTCAGAGCATCATAGGGGTATAGGGTTAAACTGAACGACTACGGCGACGTTTGTAAGCTTGGAGTGGAGGGAGTGTCGCTCTTTATTTACACAAAAGTTTCGTTGAACTGATTTAACAGCCTGCACGATTTTGTCGTAGGCCTACATTCTTCGCCTGAAACACGAGTGGAAGTTGTATGCAGGCTTAACAGGCTGACTGTGTTTAGAGCTGAGAAAGAGTCACTTTATTCACACCTTGTTTTCGTCCCACAGAATCCACATCCCAACTTTACTGGCAGCGCTACAATTTCTTTGCATACTCCTTGTCTAAAACACAAGTATGTAGAGGTTTTTACGCAGTTGCAGGCTAAAGCACAATTTCAACACAACTGGACACGATCGACTTCATTGACTACCAGACCGAAGCTAAATTCGTACGAGCCCAGAGAGCATTATTCCCATGAATGTAGGCTTACCCCAGTTTTCGTTGAAAGGGATTAACAATCCAAATAATAATAACGATTCCTGTTTCGACGTAGGCCTATATTTCTTTCCTGAAAAACACGAGGTGAGGTTTAATGTGTGTGTTAGCTAAGCCAGGATAACTCGCAGTGGACACACTGACTGGCAGTGGTTGTGTTCCTATGTTTAGAACTGTGACTAAAGAGAGACTGGCGGGCTCGTCTGTGGAGTGAACAACCCTTTTATTTTGGCAATCCTGTTTTCCCTCTTTTGGGGCTGAAGTCCAACTGCCTGCATGTTATTCTCTTAAATATTGCATAGCAGCCCCCGACAGCTTTTTTTTTTTTTTTTTTTTGATAATTCGGTTTACTTACGCAACAGATAGTGCTACACTGTCGACGCTCTCCTTGAGCAAAACGCAAGTTGGAGTTGAGTGTCGTTGTGGGCTATACCAACATGTCAGTACAAGTGGACATATTACCCGGCTAGCTAGCCTTGGCTTTCTTCATACGTCATGTTACTCACACACACACACACACACATACACACACAAACACACACACACACACAAACACACACACACACACACAAACACACACACACACAACACACACACACACACAAACACACACAAAACACACACACACACACAACACACACACACACACACACACACACACACACACACACACACACACACACAACACACACACACCGATCGATTCACATACGGTCTGCAGAAAACCGGGTATAGTAACGGCACAACAAAAACTGTTCACCCAGCAATAGTCTACTTGGCAACTGTACAGACTTGATTACTTTGCCACTTGCTGTGAACACAGACCTTGATAAACTCAACACAAACCCTGACAGTCGTGCTTCTAACCTGTGCTCTGTAGCCTACGGTAGTGTGCTCCTTGATCTGACCAACTAACGATTTGTGTATGGTAACAAACTGCTGAAAAGACAGAGACACAGAGCTTAATAAAACCTTCGATAGTGACTGAATCAAAGAGCTATGAATTCTACGGAGATGATTATCATATCACGCCCTTTGCTCAAACCGATGACTTCATTTTGTGCGTTACAAAACTAGTAAAAACACAGCATGGGACAAACTCTACAAAATGGTCGACAACTATGTTTCAGATTTGATCAAAAAATAACCTCAAAGTGCTTCTGTACCACCAGGAAGTACACGTACAGAATGCAGTAAAACGAGAATACACACAAATCGCTAAGTACTCAGGTAGGTATGCACAGTCTGGTCAACTGTACAAAATACTTATCACAACGTTGTATCGTTTACCGACGTTATCAACGACATACCTTCGACTGTTAGGCCTATACGGTATACCCAAGTGTTACTTGCACCACGACGAAGCACACAAGTAGCCAATAAACAAGACGACAGTAATTCGACAAGTAAGCTATCTTGAGGAGCACAGAGTTCGCTAAAGTCTTCAAACTGTCTCACATCTTCCTTAGAATTAGCATTGCTTGTCAATAATCCATGTTCACACTGTACAAAACACTACTGCTGTACCACCATGAAGCACAGTAATGCAATGAACGATAAACACCAATCGTCAAACACAGCATTCTCAGATATACACACAGAATTGCATTGCTTGTCAATAATCCATGTTCACACTGTACAAAACACTACTGCTTACCACCATGAAGCACAGTAATGCAATGAACGATAAACACCAATCGTCAAACACAGCATTCTCAGATATACACAACCTTTTGGTACACTCTGCAAAATGTATGGACAATCTTGTTTCAGCTTAGGTAGTGGACAAACCTTTGCACTTTAAATGGTTACCAACATTTGCACAGAACGTAAGTACTTGTGCAAATCTGCGAGCACCACAAATTTACAGGCAGTCAAAGAACAAGGAGATGAGACCAATGGCTGGCTGACAGATGATACACGGATGACGTCTGACTAAGAACAACGACAAACACTTCATCAAGTGTGCAGTTCTCAGGTACGCACAGATGCGTTTGATAGTTTGTTCAATACAAAGGGCTTCAAAAATAACCTTGTTTCAGCTTGGATGATAGATCTTTACACAGTCTAAGCGCTACTGTTTACCGTGCTACTGTACCGGCATGTTTATTAACCTTTCGACTCCCTATTCACTAGCTTCCTTAACTCTTCACTCCCTCACCCTGTACACTGGCTTCCCGACAAAACTCAACCATGTCATTCCCTGACACTATCCACCAGCTTGTAACAAAAACTTAACCTTGTCACTGCCTCATCCTATCCACCAGCTTTAAGTTCCTAACAAAAACGTAACCCTTTCACTTCCTGCAGAAGCAGGTGGATAGGGTGAGGCAATGAAAGCATTTCATGTTGCTTAAAATATTTTATAGCCCAGCCGAGCACTCCTGCCATACCACGGCTAACACCAGTGTTTAAATAATTAAATTCTAATTAAAAGACAACAAAACTTAAAAACCACGCTCACGACTGGCCTTTTATAGCTCAATTACTACTTAAGACGTTAAGTCTAAAATGGAGCGACATGGTTATGGTAATGGTTAGCAGAATAGCCTACTCCTACTTGCTTGGCAATAAACGATCAAGGACAAATACAAATCGTTATGTAGCCTACCCGATAATCTATGCCACTTTCTGGTAATCACAAACTGGTAAAGCCTATAAAATCGTGACAAAGATTAAGACAGTTACCTTGTCTTTAAGCCCAGATGCAGATTGTCGTCGACACGATCAATGATAATCACACACGCTGATACGGCGTGCCACAATGTGACAATACAGTAAAACTTACAAATCTAAGTGCATTTAAGTTAAATGCTATTATACTACTTTTAAGTACAGGTAGCAAAAGACAATCCAGGATATTACAAATCGTCGAAATACACTCTATTTCTTCTCAGGTATGCAGGTGTGTTCAGAAGAAGTGGGATTATTGGAATAGCGTGTCCAGCTATGCGCGAAACACACCACGATAGTAACACGACACTTGTAGTGTGTCTGCTAACAGAGCGTGACGATTAACATGCTTTCCGTGCTTGAAGAGTTCGCTTCAATGGAGAGTTACCACGTAGGTTAATACAAAAGGCCCCCTCTCTTAAAATCAGATGTTACTAATGACATTGTTGCTTATCGTTTTTTCTTTCTTTCAATATTATGGTGACATTTATTTAGCAGGTATATTTTTCGACTGAAAATGTACTACGTTGAATGAAAATTTATCTTAGCGCAAGTCCTAATTTTGTAGTCTGTTCACCAAAGCAAGAGTAATGCTAAAACCACAAGAAGTAGTGGAACGCGGTAACAGCAGTTGACAAACATTTTTTGATTGTAAATAATACTGTCACTGATATTTTTGTTTAAAGCCCAGCCGACTGCGTAGAGCCATATCAGGGCTATGACCCGTTTCAAAACAAACTATTTCAACAAGAAAAAGAAAGAAAAGAAAATTAAGTAGGCCTACACATATCAATGCATTAAGAAAATTAAGTACACATATCCATGCATTCGCGCGTGTAATCTAAGGAAATGTCCCTGGCGTTGACCACTCCGTCCAATTTAACACAGAGAAGATTAAAAAAAAAACAATACAAATTTAAGCACAACTAAGGACACTAAAACATATAAAAACGGTCTAAATTACCTTTTATAAGCTTTCGACTGAAAACGACAAAAGCCCAAAACCACAATTTCTCACTCATCAAATAATACAACACAGTTCTAGTATGCGCCAGACACGTTTTTCGATTATGAATATTTTCACAGAAAAATTATTATTGAAAACGAGAATTAGACCTATGCTTTAACAGAAATGTTCAGTGACCTTTTTTCCAAATCCAAACGTTTTGTGCTCTTACACAAGTGTTGGAGTTTTGCAAATCACGGTTCTTCCCCCAGTGCTCCTAAAGTGGAAATTGCGAAACAAGAATTTGACTCATTGAGTAAAGAAAAGATGGCGATACAGATAAAAATAAAAATTGATGTAATCTAGGTCTGAGTTTCTTTTTGCGTATTAAGAAACCACACGCACGCACACAGAAACACACACACACACACGAGCACACACACACACACACGCTGTGTCGGTCTCGTGCATTTGTTTTGCGCCCCCACCCCACCCCTTCTTTCTCTCTCTCTCTCTCACTCATTCTTTCTCTCGCTAGCTCTCTTTCTCTCCCTGTCTCTATCTCTATCGTTCTCTGTCTCTCTGTCTCTGTCTCTCTCTCCTGCTGGCAGCTTTATGAATCACGGCACGGCGTGCGTGCGTGTTCAATATTCGACATTGTAAAACCGTGCAATCTTCCTTGGAGTTTGATCAAGACAGATTTATCGTGTCTGGACAATTCCATACGCGCTCCACCCAACTCAACCAGCCATTACTGGCAGATTCCCTGAACTGGCTCACAACTCCATTCCCTGGCAAGATCAGTCTTAACGTGGGGAGGGGAGGGAAGCGACCTATGAAACATTAAACTGACACCACCACAATGATGGAAACATTTTAGATTGGCTAGTGTTTAATTGTTGCGGGCTGGGGTTGAACTCGAGACATTACATCTTGAGTGTAAGGCTTTATCAAAAGCAGTCTGCATACTCACCGTCTTCGGGTGACGGACAAGCTGGGCGTATTTTCATGCTTCCACAAGCCACCAGACTGTGACAGGATTCACAGGATCATAACAGTGCGTATTTTGATGTTCTGTGTGCGTATACACACAAAGGGGCTTTAGATATTAGCAGATGTACGTATACACACAAAGGGGCTTTAGATATTAGCAGACGTACGTATACACACAAAGGGGGTTTAGATATTAGCAGATGTGCGTATACACACAAAGGGGGTTTAGATATTAGCAGATCTGCGTATACACACAAAGGGGGTTTAGATATTAGCAGATGTGCGTATACACACAAAGAGGGTTTAGATATTAGCAGATGTGCGTATATACACAAAGGGGGTTTAGATAGTAGCAGATGTGCGTATACACACAAAGGGGGTTTAGATATTAGCAGATGTGCGTATACACACAAAGGGGGTTTAGATATTAGCAGATGTGCGTATACACACAAAGGGGGTTTAGATATTAGCAGATCTGCGTATACACACAAAGGGGGTTTAGATATTAGCAGATCTGCGTATACACACAAAGGGGCTTTAGATATTAGCAGATGTGCGTATACACACAAAGGGGGTTTAGATAGTAGCAGATGTACGTATACACACAAAGGGGGTTTAGATATTAGCAGATGTGCGTATACACACAAAGGGGCTTTAGATATTAGCAGATGTGCGTATACACACAAAGGGGGTTTAGATATTAGCAGATGTGCGTATACACACAAAGAGGGTTTAGATATTAGCAGATGTGCGTATACACACAAAGGGGGTTTAGATATTAGCAGATGTACGTATACACACAAAGGGGCTTTAGGTATCAGCAGATGTACGTATACACACAAAGGGGGTTTAGATATTAGCAGATGTGCGTATACACACAAAGGGGGTTTAGATATTAGCAGATGTGCGTATACACACAAAGGGGGTTTAGGTATTAGCAGATGTACGTATACACACAAAGGGGGTTTAGATATTAGCAGCTGTGCGTATACACACAAAGGGGGCTTTAGATATTAGCAGATGTGCGTATACACACAAAGGGGGTTTAGATATTAGCAGATGTACGTATACACACAAAAGGGGTTTAGGTATTAGCAGATGTACGTGTACACACAAAGGGGGTTTAGATATTAGCAGATGTGCGTATACACACAAAGGGGGTTTAGATATTAGCAGATGTGCGTATACACACAAAGGGGGTTTAGATATTAGCAGATGTACGTATACACACAAAGGGGGTTTAGATATTAACAGATGTACGTATACACACAAAGGGGGTTTAGGTATTAGCAGATGTACGTATACACACAAAGGGGGTTTAGGTATTAGCAGATGTACGTATACACACAAAGGGGGTTTAGGTATTAGCAGATGTGCGTATACACACAAAGGGGGTTTAGATATCAGCAGATGTCCGTATACACACAAAGGGGTTTAGATATTAGCAGATGTACGTATACACACAAAGGTTTTTTATTTTTATTTTTATAGATATTAGCAGATGTACGTATACACACAAAGGGGGTTTAGATATTAGCAGATGTACGTATACACACAAAGGTTTTTTATTTTTATTTTTATAGATATTAGCAGATGTACGTATACACACAAAGAGGGTTTAGATATTAGCAGATGTGCGTATACACACAAAGGGGGTTTAGATATTAGCAGATGTCCGTATACACACACAAATGGGGCTTTAGATATTAGCAGATGTGCGTATACACACAAAGGGGGCTTTAGATATTAGCAGATGTGCGTATACACACAAAGGGGGTTTAGATATCAGCAGATGTCCGTATACACACAAAGGGGGTTTAGATATTAGCAGATGTCCGTATACACACAAAGGGGGTTTAGATATTAGCAGATGTACGTATACACACAAAGGGAGTTTAGGTATTAGCAGATGTGCGTATACACACAAAGGGAGTTTAGATATTAGCAGATGTGCGTATACACACAAAGGGGGCTTTAGATATTAGCAGATGTGCGTATACACACAAAGGGGGTTTAGATATTAGCAGATGTACGTATACACACAAAGGGGCTTTAGATATTAGCAGATGTGCGTATACACACAAAGGGGCTTTAGATATTAGCAGATGTACGTATACACACAAAGGGGGTTTAGATATTAGCAGATGTGCGTATACACACAAAGGGGCTTTATGTATTAGCAGATGTGCGTATACACACAAAGGGGATTTAGGTATTAGCAGATGTACGTATACACACAAAGGGGCTTTAGATATTAGCAGATGTACGTATACACACAAAGGTTGTTTTTTTTATTTTTATAGATATTAGCAGATGTACGTATACACACAAAGGGGGTTTAGATATTAGCAGATGTGCGTATACACACAAAGGGGGTTTAGATATTAGCAGATGTCCGTATACACACAAATGGGGCTTTAGATATTAGCAGATGTGCGTACACACACAAAGGGGGTTTAGATATTAGCAGATGTGCGTATACACACAAAGGGGGTTTAGATATTAGCAGATGTGCGTATACACACAAAGGGGGTTTAGATAGTAGCAGATGTGCGTATACATACAAAGGGGGTTTAGATATTAGCAGATGTACGTATACACACAGAGGGGGTTTAGATATTAGCAGATGTACGTATACACACAAAGAGGGTTTAGATATTAGCAGATGTGCGTATACACACAAAGGGGGTTTAGATATTAGCAGATGTACGTGTACACACAAAGGGGGCTTTAGATATTAGCAGATGTACGTATACACACAAAGGGGGTTTAGATATTAGCAGATGTGCGTATACACACAAAGGGGGCTTTAGACATTAGCAGATGTGCGTATACACACAAAGGGGGCTTTAGACATTAGCAGATGTGCGTATACACACAAAGGGGGCTTTAGATATTAGCAGATGTATGTATACACACAAAGGGGGTTTAGATATTAGCAGATGTGCGTATACACACAGAGGGGTTTTAGATATTAGCAGATGTGCGTATACACACAAAGGGGGTTTAGATATTAGCAGATGTGCGTATACACACAGAGGGGCTTTAGATATTAGCAGATGTGAGTACATATTGATTTTGATGGTGGGAAAAGTCTCCAACCTTTCACCAGCACGCAGGATCGAACCCCAGACCTTCCGATTGGAGGTGTAACGTCTTACCCACTTAACCACCGCTCCCTTTAGTTACTCGTGTTAGCACACATAGGACTTTAGACACTTGGTGCGTGAAACAGATGTAGACTTGACTGGTCAGGGAATTGTCGTCATCATCATCATCATCATCATCTGTACTCATCATCACGACCATCATCGTCAGCATTGTCTGTCATCATCACAATCGTCGTCGTCGTCATCTGCTTCTTCTTCTTCTTCTTCCTCATCATCACCATCACCATCATCATCATCATCATCATCATCATCATCATTATCATCACAAGAAGACAAATTTCTTCTTCTTCTTCCTCTTCTTCACACGAAGACAAATTTCATTGTAGTTTTCTTTGAAACACCCACACTTGACTGAAGGACACGCTGGCACTGACTCATAAAACATTTGTGTTTGCAACAAAATGAACCTGTCAATGAGGCAGAGCGGTTAGGTCAACGTACTTTTGACTGGGAAGGCGTGGGTTCGAAGCCCCATCAGTCATAACAATACTGTGTGATCTCTGCTCCAACCTGCTTCTACACTGAGCTCAGCGTGCTACGAGCTTGTTGGAAGTATTGGGACCAGATAGTCCGGTCTTACCTCTTAACAGATGAGTCACTGACGATGTTGCTTTGATTTTCTGACCATCACCGCAGGTGTCTGCATCTCTTGGGCCTGGTAGAGCCAGGATATATCAGGAAAGTAGAGTACATTCCTGTCACGCAGTCTCAGCCCAGAATGGAACTGTCTTATATCATCACTATCATCCCAATTGTCATCTGACAGGGCAGTACTGGTGAGGTCAAAGTTATCAGGCTGGGTAAGAGAAGAAGATAGTTTCCTCTGAAAATTGGCTGGGGTCCAGGGACAACGTCCCTGCTTGGGGGTCTGGGGAGCCAAAGCCCCAGAAGCTGAAGAACTTCTGTGATTTTGAGGCATTATGGATGCATTTCCTGATGGCAAATACAATAATTCAGTAATATTTCCTCTGAAAAAAAATTTTTTCTTCTGAAACTAGGAGTTCATCCGCTGAAATTAGTGGATCCGCTGAGAGTTACCCAGACTGGTTATCCTATCATTTGAAGGCGTAGGGGAAGGAGGTAGCTGAACAATTATGTTTTGTCAGTATCAGCACTACATACGGATCCTCTTTCACGTGCTTTACTACTTACAGCTGGACAGGCTGGTGGCTGCATGCACAATTTTTTTGACTCTCGTTACAATGGATACTGTGCAGTCCAAGCGGGCAGTTTACACACACACATTCATATCAGGTAAAATGATTGAAATGTTTTGCCATTGTAGTGTCAGAAAAGCTGATTGAGACAGCAGAGATGTGATTTTATCGGGGACTACTATGTGTCAAATGGACAGATAGAACTATTGAAAGTGTCCTGGAAGAACTTGATACCACCAGAAAACTACTAGCAGACATCAACAAGAGAAGACTAAAATACATCGGCCACGTGTCAAGTAGCAAGAACACAGACCTCAAGGCAACCATTTTTCACGGATAAACAGAGGGAAAAAGAAAGAAAGGCAGACTTCCAATCTCATACATCGAGAACATACCTAACATCAGTGGCCTAATATTCAAGAAATTGTCAACAAAAGTCAAGACAGAGCGGCCTGGAGGAGGTGATGGTGTAAAAGAGTGCAGCGGCCAACATTGAACCCGGTGACGCCGACAGGACAGTGTCCATTACAGAGGATTTAGAGCGAGAGGCAGACCAAGGAAGACCACGGTCGACGGTGTGAAGGGTTCATTCACGTCAAAGGGCATTTCTCCACTTCAGGCCTTGCAGCTTGTTGACTCCCAACTCTGTCTCCCTGCGACACCATGATGATACAAGCGGACAGACAAAGAAAGAAAGAAAGAAAGAAAGAAAGAAAGAAGCCACTGAAGACCTAGGGTCCAGGACTCAATCAGGACCCTTTCTGCTTTCAACTCAATTGGCCAAGACACATTTCTAAGTGAACTGGATAAGTGTTCTGTGTTTCAGACTTCCACTAGCATATCCAAGACTCGCACACAATTTTTCAGAATCATTTCTGCCTGTAATTAGAACATTACTTTATAAACCAACACACGAACAGTATTCAAGTTCTTTTCTGCTTAAAACAGACTCCATCCCGAACATGCTGCCAGAGGTTACGCTTGTAGGTAAAGGCGCTGGCGCAGTTGGAACACTTGTGCGCTTTGACCTTGTTGTGCATGTTCATGTGATCCTGAAAGTACTCTCTCCTGTCGAACCATTTTCCGCAGATCGGGCAAACCCGGGACAGTTTCTGGGCAAGCGCAAAAGGGTCCGGGTACGTGGGTACGTGGCCTCTAGGCGCTGAGGCATCTCCGCTGAAAGAATCAGGGTGAGCGTCGGGTAGAAGATGGTGGCTGAAGGCTTCCATTCCTTCCGGAGGTTTCACGTCTTCGAGACCCGAGGTCGTGGGGTATTCTTGAAGCGAGTCGTTTGGCCATGGAGGGGGTATTCTTGAAGAGTTTGATTCCTTGCTGTTGCTGCCTTGAATTGACGACGTTTGGGGCATTCTGGAGTACGTCCACGCTCGTTCTGCAAAGACACACAGAAAGCAATTTTCTAAACACAGCTTTTTTTATCAAACATGTTTTCAAAAACGTAGTGCGGTGAACAAAATCCATTCGTCGTGAAGAGAACAGAGACACAGAAGAAAAAAGAGGAAAAAGGAGGGAGGAAGAGATAATGACAATAACAATGACAATGATAATGACAATGATACTTATTTTCCAATGGCATAATTTATTAGCTAAGAGCCACTTTTGTTATACTTGCTGCTGCTAATTTATGTATCTACCTAAAACTTAAAATACTGACAAAGAAATACATCAATGCTGTAAGAGAGACAAGAAAGACGTGCGTAGGAAAATAACAATTAATTCGTGTGCGTGTGTGTGTGTGTGTGTGTGTGTGTGTGTGCGCGCGCGCGTGCGTGCGCGTGCGTGCGTGCGTGCGTGGTGTGGGGGTGTGTGTGTGTGTGTGTGTGTGTGTGTGTGTGTGCTCGCGTACGCGCGTGCATGAGAGAGAGAGGGGAGGGGAATGTATATGAAAGAATGTGGAAAAAAGAGACAGAGAGAGAGGGAGACAGACAGACAGACAGAGAGAAGGGTCAGAGACAGACAGACAGAAATACGAGACAGACGTGGCTACATGGCCAGTGCTACCGACTACTGACTGGAAGATCGTGGATTCCAATCCCCATCAATTCAAGAAAAGAAAAAAAAACGTTGTGAGATCGGTCAGTCTCTACAAAAACTGAGTGTGCCACGTCAGGGCTCATCCGGAAGATTGGGACCACACACAGTTGAGTTTCATCTACTCTATGGATGGATGCGCCATCGCGTGTATTGCTAACATTTCCTGACCAAAAACTGCAGGTCTCTGAATCTCTCAGGTCCAGTCGACGCAAGACTATATTGTGAAAGTGTATGTCACAGTTCTGTCAAGCAGCCTCAGTCCTAGAAGAAATGAACTCCATGACATCATCTTCACCATGCCAACTATCGTGAAGTCATCAGGCATTATAGCATCGTGAAAAACTAATCCTGATTCTTGGCTCCTTTATGTCCTGATCTTGTGGTGACGTCAGTTTTGGTTTTCTCTACCCCTTCCATTCCAATATCCATGGCGGGGGTAAATTCAAACAGCTCTGACTTTGGACATTTCTTTGGTCCGTGTGACCTTGACCTTAATGCCCTTTCATCCAAATTTTAGTATTCAGGACTGCTACATTTTTCACATAAATTTGATAAAGATCCATCCAGAAACAGCTGAGTAAATTTTGCCAACACATTTTTGTCACAGGCACACAGGCAGACAGGGAATGTCTTTCCACCCCACCCCACACCACACCACCCCACAAGACCCCGAGAGGTGATCTGAGTGCAAGTCTTTTGGGGTTTTGGTTTTGGTTTTGTTTTTCTCGTGGGCTGCATCTCCCGAATACACTTACATGTACATATATGCAAGTAGTCTTTTCACGAGTATGGTCTTTTTTTCTAAATCCTACCATTTAGATAAGGAAATGTACTAGATTTGGGGACTGTGCTTACTGGGAACTTCTAACCCTGGTATAAAGGCTAGGTGTGTGCATGCTGGATGTTTTACGTGTTTCCATAAGCCACCCAACACTGACATGGTTTGAAGTTCTGTGAACGTTTAGACACCAAGAGGGGTTCAGGCACTGACAGGTCTGTGCATGTTGATCTGAGAGATCAAGGAAATTCTTCACACTTTAACCTACCTGGTGGTAGGCTACCCAAGCAGGTTCGAACCCTAACATTTCAACTGGAAGACTGGTAAAAAAAACCACAAGACTTGTGGGACTGTTCAGTTTTCTGGATGACGCTAAACTGAGTCCTTGTATGCCATACGCCCTTGGTGACCAATGAAAGAACCCGCGATAACGAAGTGTTCGTCTCTGACAAAATTCCTTAGAAGACGTAGACCGTATTGTAGTTCAGTTCATGCTGCTTATAGTTCAGTTGACATGGCGGCTCTGTCTGTCTGATTCAACAATGGATGCCCCAGGTTAAGGACTCAGCTGGAAATGTAACAGAGTCAGCTGAAGCTGAACACGCCATTCTTGAGCAGCAGTCCTCGGCACAGCTGACACACATGAAGGCTGATGTTGTGGCTGGGTGGTCGCTGCCGCAGCTTTCCTTCTCTCTCTTCTGTTTGACCACAGTCGATTTCCTTTCTCTTCTGTAATGGTGATGCCCGCATGTACTAGTATACCGCCAGGCACAGCCATTCGTAGCTGTCTCTTCACAGATGTCCACACTGACATCACAGACTTAAGGTCACATTTACAAACGTCCCTATATTGCAGCAATGGACGTCCTGTGGATCAGGATTCCGCAGGGCTAACACTACGTTAAAAACAACCGCAGTTATAATCAAAGAGACAACAGTCAAAAACCTACGTAATCAGCCTTTCAAGTTCTACAATGCATTTAAACATCTTTCCTTTACGTATGATTATACAAGATAAAAAATCTATTGATCTCGTGCAAAAACTTTAAAAAATTACGCCTCGAGAAAATTTTCTCTGAAGGTTCTTTAATTAAGGAGTAAACTGTACAGTGTTTGCGTCTCATATCCTGAAAAATAAGGACAGCATGGATGGTGCCATACCATGGCAATTTGGGGGTGTACCGAGAGAGCAACTTTTTTTTTTTAAATATCCAGTTGTGACAAATTGGTTCAAATCAATCCAACACAAAAGGAAAGATCTAATTCGAGTTATACAAAGAAAAGAAAAAAAGAAAAAACAGAAGAAAAAGAAAAGAAAACCAGCGAAGACAGAACCAAACATTTCGAAAACCTAATGTCATCAACCTCTCTCTCTGTCTCTCTCTCTCTCTCTCTCTCTCTCTCACACACACACACACACACACACACACACACACATACACACATGCACTATGCACACACGCACGCACACAGCCACTCACTCAATTCATCACTCCCTCATTCTGACATTGTTTATTTCGTTGATTTCTGGAATGATACAAAGAGCAGACATTTTCCATATAATTATCACAACAATTTAGCGACTGATACATAAAAACATAATTATATAGTAACAAAACATGCAATACGACATACAAAACTTTCCTTCATGAGTTGATGAGGTCATGGCAGTGAGAACAAACTGAGACAAATTTTACTATTTCTCATGAGAATATATCTTCATTGTCCCAATATTACATGTAGAAAGAAAAAAACAGAAAAACGATAGAGAAAGAAATAAAACAGAAAAAGAACTAGAAACAACAATAACAACAACAATAACAACAACAAAAACCAACCCAAGCAAACAAACTCGGGCAAAAATGAGGAGAGGAGAGGAAAGTCTGAGAAAAACGGAGGAGGATAAGGAGGTGGAAAGAGAGACAAAGACAGAGAGAGAGAGAGAGAGGACAGAGAGACAGAGACAGAGAGACAGAGACAGACAGAGACAGAGAGACAGTAAGAGAGTGAGAGACAGAGACAGACAGAGAGACAAAGACAGAGAGAGAGACCGAGACTGAGACAGAGAGAGACATGACAGAGACAGAGAAAACAGAAATAGAGAGAAAACAGAGACACAAAGAGAGAGGGAGACAGACAGAGTGAGAGAATGAGAGAAGAAGGAAGAGAAGAAAAAGAAGAAGCGGAAGAAGAAGAAAAAGAAGAAGAACAACAACAACAAGAAAAAGAAGAAGAAAGAAGGAGAAGAAGAAGAAGAAGTAGAAGAGAGAGAGAGTGAGAGAGAGAGAGAGAGAGAGAGAGAGAGAGAGAGAGAGAGAGAGAGAGAGAGAAACAGACAGACAGAGACAGACAGGGATGGAGAAAGAGATAGAAATCGAAGCATAACACTGATTTTAAATTCAACTATTTGTTAAAAGGTGGGAATCAAATAAAATAAAGCAAAAGGCAAAACCACAACAAAACAAATACTAATGGGTTTTTGCTAATTTTGAAGAAAAACATTTGGAACTGTTCACAATACTGCCATAACTGTGTGTGCACGCGCACACACAGAGGCAGAGTAAACATTACTCCAAACACACAAAAGGCTCACCACTGGAAATCAACCACACAACACAAAGTGATTCCTTCAGTTTCTGATTTACGTTCCAGTGCCCGTTGGAGTAATATTGCTAACAGTAATATCAATAATTCTGTTTGTACAACGCATACAATCCATGTCAAAGTATGCTCTAACAAACAAACATCAGCCAGATATTGTTCTTCCCCTAACTGAAAGCCGACTGTCCCTACACGAACAAACAAATAAATATGGATTATTCTTCCCTGAATAAACGAATACAGTTTCTAAATTAACAAATAAATATACCCATACCATTGTTATTAATGTTCCCAGCACATGCAAAGGAACTCGCAGCAATAACAAGAGTTGTATTCCTGAGCAAACACAAACACACACAGAGAGAGAGAGAGAGAGAGAGAGAGAGAGAGAGAGAGAGAGAGAGAGAGAGAGAGAGAGAGAGTGAGAGAGAGAAACCTAACACAAACACACACATACAGACATACTCACACATACAGACATATCTAAACACACACACATACAGACATACCACACATACTGACATACTCAAAACACACAGACGGACACGCACACAGACATACAAAGAAACACGCCTGAACACACAGACAGACGTACCCAAACACACAGACATACCCAAACATACACACTGACATACTCAACCACTCAGATGCACAAATAGACAAATACAACACAGAGACAGACACAAACTGACAGACATACCTAAATAGAGACTTACCCAAACACACACAGACGCACACGCACATACCAAACACACATATACAGACACACAGGATACACAAACTTGCCCAAACACAAACACACAGAGACGCACACACACTTACCCAAACACATAGAATACACAGACTTGCCCAAACACAAACACACAGAGACGCACACACACTTACCCAAACACATAGAATACACAGACTTGCCCAAACACAAACACACAGAGACGCACACACACTTACCCAAACACACAGAATACACAGACTTGCCCAAACACACAGAGACGCACACATACTTACCCAAACACACAGAATACACAGACTTGCCCAAACACAAACACACAGAGACGCACACACACTTACCCAAACACACAGAATACAGACTTGCCCAAACACAAACACACAGAGACGCACACACACTTACCCAAACACACATACCCAAACACACAGACTTGCCCAAACACAAACACAGACACACAGGCAGACACAAAGTCAGAAATTCATATTCATATTCGTATTCGTTTCGTTTTGTCACACTGGATTTACAATCTGAAACTCAGGCTGCTCTCCCTGTTGACAGCACATCGTCACAGGTGCATCACCATCCTTTTTTCTTTTTCACCAAGACTTCCAAAAGGCAAGAAGGCTAACTGGACTTCAAGGGGAGAGACTTTTTTTTAATACAGGGCAGCCGGGCCAATGCCATGTTCTTCACGATTTTTAACTGCAAATTGGATCTTTAACGTGCGCAGGCCAAAAGCACACGGGTCAGATTGTTTTTCATCCCGGTACCATAACACCGACAGACACAAAGACACACACACAAAGACAGACACAGAAACAGACTGACAGACAGACACACAAAACATACAAAAACACAGACACAAAGCCTCCCTCTCTCTCCCTCTTCGATTCCTTTCATCATCATCATCAAGTGCCTTGCCACATGGCGTTGGCTATCATGGCCCTCCATTATGTCTCTATTCCTTGTTGCCGCAAGCACATCTTCCACCCTCTCTGTCCTCAGCCACTCTGCATGTCTGTCCAATATTTTTTCCCTGGGTCTACCTGGTGCTCTCTTTCCCTCCAGCTTTCCTGTTGTGACCAGGTGCTCCAATTCTCCTTTCCTCATAAAATGGCCTATAAAAGTTGCCTGTCTTTTTCTCATCTTCCTTATGAATGATCTTCTTGTGTCTGCCTCCATCAAGACTGTCTCGTTTTCCTTTAGATGATGCAAATCATTATAGTCATTTGAGTCTTTTGTCTCTGATGGTTACATCACCAAACCAAACCAAACCAAACCAAAAACAAAACAAAACAAAACAACCCTCCCACTCGTCAAAAAACAAAAATCAACAACACCATCACCAACAACAAACAGAACCCGTGTTCTGAACAATTATCATGCTTATCATTACAGATCTACCCTAACACACAGACACATAGATATACACCTTTGACGAGAACTGGTCATTTTTGTCCTTTCATGTGGTGGAAAGATGGTTGGGTGAAAGAGAGAACAACAGTTGTGGTGTGTTGTGTGTGTGTGTGTGTGTGTGTGTGTGTGTGTGTGTGTGTGTGTGTGTGTGTGTGTGTGTGTGTGTGTGTGTGTGTGTGTGGGTGTGTGGTTGTGGTGTGTGTGGTGTGGGTGTGTGTGTGTGTGTGGTGTGTGTGTGTGGTGTGTGTCCAAAATGCTGCCTCTTTTCTATAAAAAAACAACAACAACAACAACTGGGAGGATGAAGAAGACGGGAGGAAAACGAGAGCAAAGGGAATATATAAATATTAAATGTACAACAAAATATTAACAAACAAAAACAGAAAAACAGATCTTACATGTTTATGTTCATTACATTCTCGTATCATTTTATGAGAGACAGCCGCCTACAGTCAACGCACCATCGGAATTCTCTCTCTCTCTCTCCACACACACACACACACACACACACTCTCTTCTTTCTCACACACACACACACACACACACACACACACACACACACACACTCTCCTCTCTCTCTCTCCACACACACACACACTCTCTCTCTTTCTCTCTTTCATTCTCTCTCTCTCTCTCTCACTCACACACACACACACACACACACACACACATACACACACATATTCCTCTCTCTCTCACACACACATACACCCACATACACACACACTCTTATTCTCTCTCTTTCACCTCTCTCTCTCTCTCTCACGCATGCACGCACACACACACTCTCTCTCCCCCCCTCACACACACAACACACACACACACACACACACACACACACACACACAACACACACAGGCACATCTAAACTGCCACACCATGAAAACAGGGTTCTGAACAACAATCATGACAATTACATTATTATGTTGTAAGTGTACTCATAGTCATTCATGTGAGGAAATGGCCTATGAACAAATCATTCGAATAATCACACACACACACACCACACACACACACACACACACACACACACACACACACACACACACACACACTCCTCTCTCTCTCACACACACATACACTCACATACACACACTCTTATTCTCTCTCTTTCACCTCTCTCTCTCTCACGCATGCAAGCACACACACACACACACTCTCTCCCCCCCCCCCCTCACACATACACACACACACACACATACACACAGAGGCACATCTAAACTGCCACACCATGAAAACAGGGTTCTGAACAACAATCATGACAATTACATTATTATGTTGTAAGTGTACTCATAGTCATTCATGTGAGGAAATGGCCTATGAACAAATCATTCGAATAATCACACACACACACACACACACACACACACACACACACACACACACACACACACACACACCACACACACACACACTCACACACACACAAACACACACACAAACACACACACACACACAAACAAACACACACACACACACACACAGAGTTTCTCTCTCATCCTCCCTCCCCTCTTTATTGCTGCATACTGAAAAAAAAACAGGGTCTGTGTTCTGAACAATTCTCCTGCAGGTTGGTTGGCCCTTTTGATAGAGCCGTTGATTCCAGATCTATTATGTCGCGTTCAATCCTAGCCCACAACATTCAAAACAGACCCCTTTGCTGCCCATCTTAATGTTTCCATCCTTCTGGTGATCTCAGCTTAGTGTTTCAGTGATCCCTTCTCCACCACTGCCCATTTCAAGACACTGCCAGTGCATAGGGTTCTGCGCATGCTCGGAAGTCTGTCAGATAACTGTTGGCAGATTTGGGTGGAGCGAATTTGAAACTCCAAGTTTCACTTCCATGAGGCACAATGGCATATGTTTGAATGAATCATCCAAGACTCTCTCTCTCTCTCCCTCCCCACTCTCTCTCTCTCTCTCTCCTATAGCTGCACTAGCAATGACAGAACTTCTGTTCTGAACAACAGTCATGATACCACACGATTCTTTTGATTAATATCTACATATCTGTACCTCTTCATGAGGGGCTATGGGCAATACATAAATAATTCATCAAAATAATTCTCTCTCTCTCTCTCTTCTCCCCTCTCCTTCTTCTTCATTCTCTCTCTCTTTCTCTGAATAAATCAACCAAATAAATTTTTTTTTTAAATTCTCTCTCTCTCTCTCTCTCTGTCTCTCTCCCCTTCTTCTTTCCACTCTTTCCAAAAATAAGATGTGAAAATGGAAGCACTGTAATACAAAACAACAATTATAAATCCAGCCAGTGTCATATCATGCTTGTTGTACTTTACATAGTAAAAACAATAACAACAAATGACCACACACACAAAAAAAACCAAAACCCCCCCAAAAAACACGGTCTTCTTTGAAGAGTGAACAGCCTCACAGAGACAAATCAATCTGCTATGACAAGACACAAATTACACATTCCTTGATTATAAATTCTCTGAAAAATAGGTTCATGATTGTGCCAGTTTCAATAATATGGAATACACTTTCTGCTAAAAATGATTCATGATTCGTCCAATTTCTGTATTACAGAATACATTTTCTACCACAATTCCAAGGAAACAGGTTGCCAATCATGCCATTTGCATGTTGAAGGGGAATGGTTGTTTTACAGAATTTGTATATTTCGTAAGAAACCAAATATGTTTTCAATGTGTGATGAGATAAAAAAAACAAACTTGGATATGCAAATCTCACACACAAATCGCTTGCTAAAAATGACATGTTTTTTTGTATAACTTCAAATGGGAAGCTAAAATTATTATTGCATACTTTGATAGAAAACCTCTAAAATTAACATTACAAAACATATCAATGGATTTAATCAAATATCTTTTAAAGCTTAACAAGGAACCAGTCAAATTATTGAAATTAAACTACAAGAACACAGACTGAGAATGCATATTTAATTCACAAAACAAGACACCAACATCTGTCTTGAAAATTTATGGTATTAAGATAACGAGCAAATTTTAGTTAGGTAATGAAATCACTTCATTAATGATAACATGGTTTGCAAATGGATATTTTTAAATAGATTGTTAGTCTCTAAAATGCTTCTGGCACTGTTTAAGTTTCATATTTCTCGTTTTATCAAAGACACATTTTGAAAATTTTCTTTAACTACTCCAGTAGGAAATCCAAACCAACTTTGCTTGATTTTGTTCAAAAGTGCTATAGTACATAAGTATGCCTGTACTGCACAAATGCAACATTCTCTCATGTAAAGATGGAATGAAAATAATGACAGGCCATACAATGGTTGACAGACTTGATCATGCTCTACTAGTGCTATTGATGGTACTGCTACAGCTACTATGTCATGATGATGACAAAAGTGAAAATTTATTTATAATATGAAAAATGAAGATTTCCTCCTATTGACTGAAACATCAGAGAAGTCTTGCTGTTCTTTCCCCAAGTGTTGTGTAGTTGTACTGTGTTGTGTATTGTGTACATTTAATAAAGGTCAGTTGAAAATTTGTGCCTGTCTTGTTCTGTGTATTAGAGACACATTTTGGTTCTATTTTCGAGTGTTTCTGATTGAGGCAAGGCTGACTACTATACATATTTATTACTACCATTATTACAACTAGTGCAATATATTACTATTTTACTACTACCACTGCAACTATACAAATACTACTAAATATTACAACTAGCGCTATGACTACTGCTACTACTACTACTATTTTACATACAGTACTAACATTATTACAATTAGTGCTATGACTACATCTACTACTACTACTATTACTACCACCACCATCACTATGACTACTACTTCTACAACTATTACTACTACTATAACTACTACTACTATGCATATAGTACTAACAGTGCTATGACTACTATAACTACTATACATACACTTCTGCCAATATTACTACTACTACTACTGCTGCTGCTGCTGCTGCTATGGCTACTTCTTACTACTACTACCAGTACTACTACTGCGAAACATACACTAATACCATTATTGCAACTAGTGCGATAACATCTACTACTACTACTTCTACCACTACGACTACTACTACAACTACTGCTGCTGCTGCTGCTGCTATTACTATTACTCCTATTACGCCTTCCTGATGAACTGGGGCATCTATTGCATGCACTATCTTCCTTGTCTGCAGAATATGTAGGCCTACATGACTCATACTGCTTGCTTTGACTTTGGTCAAGACAGATTCATCGCATTTGCAAAGTTCCATATGGGCTCCACCTTAATCCGCCAATGATGATCCGGCATTCCCTTTTCAAGCCTGCACAAAGCCCTACATGTTTGGTAAGGTTTAGTAATGGACGCTGGAATGGGGGGTGAATGACCTACAATACACTCAGCCGGCACCATCAGAGTGACTGAAGTTTTAAGATGGGCTGTGAACTGGACAATTTTCATGGTGTGGGCTGGAACCGAACTCGAGACATCAGACCATGGTCTCCACACTGAGCCAGAGAACCTCAAAACAATCAAACGTAAATATGAAATGTACAAAATCGGCAAAGTAGCCGTTGAAATCCAAAACAAGTGTGACTGCCTTTGTTCAAGCAAACAGGAACCAGAAAAAAACATGAAGAAAGAATCAGAATGTGTATTTAATACAACCAGACCAGACAGGCACAAATTTCAGCCAACTGGCCTTTGTCAAGCGTAAGATCACACAAACACCAGATACAAAAATTAGGAGAAAAAGACTGAAACTTCCCTGCTGCTCCGTCCAGTGTGAGAAAAGGACTAAACTGACTAAAATGACATCGTAATGTGTTTTTGAGTAAATATGATGTCAGACTGGAAATGAGATGAATTCAGCAATTTGAAAAGTGGTCATTCCATATTAATATTGTTTTATTCTGAAGATTTCCTCAACAGCATTCAGTATCTTTCCACTTTTGTACTTTTATCTGGTTATGGCTCTTTCTGCATGTACTTTTACCTTGGTGTGTATGTGTGCGTGTGTATTTGCTCGATGTATAGGTACTAACTTCCTTGTCCTTCATGTATGATTTATGTTTATACTGCTTGGATAAATTTATGCACACAATCTCCACCAGTTTCTTGCGTAGGGTGAGGAAGTGAAATGGTTAAAACGTATCATTCTCACAGATTGTTTTGATATTCTTCTGGCTTAACCCTTTCACGCCTTCCCCCTAGCTACAGCCAGCAGTGTTGATGGACAAGGTGAGGAAATGAGCGGGTTAAAAGTGACCAATCTCACAGACTTTTAAAGTTCTGGGACAAAGTAGATTGATAAAGTTTGTCTGCAAAGAACCCATAGCATTGCTCCTGAACAGTTCGTCATCATACAAGATTTATCAATATTAAATCATGGGATATTCAACATCATGAAAGAATGTCTGCATTTGTGCATGCCAATAATCATGCTTGTATACCTTTCTATTCTTCAACATGTGGTTATGTGTCCATGATAAATGACTGATGCATGTTTGAATGCCTGTACACTGGAAAACTTTGCATGTTTCCTTAATATCATGAAATGACTGCCTCGTGAAGACCGACTCTTTGTCCTTGTCATGGAATGTGGAAACAAATTCTGGCTAACAGGGCTCTGGTGAAGTTGTCATAGGCCTTGCAAGCTGGAGGTGGGTTATGAAATTTCTTGACAGACAAAAAAGAAGAAAGAAACATCTGCAGTGACGGTGAGAAAGAGAATCTGACATCACATGGCATTTCTTGTCTTCAGGCTTTCCAGCTCACTGCTGACCGTCATTCTTATCTCCTCGCAATGCCCCAGATAGTAAAAGTGTACATACTGACATAAAGGAAGATGTATTGACTGAAAGAAAAGAACCTGTTAAGTGGGGGGAAATAGCCTACGTATACACAATGTTCTCCTTTAACTTGCTCTTTTTCAGCTGGTGTGTGTGGTGGTGTCTGTGGCCAAAGTCCTGCAGGCGGCACTGTTGCGCACATGGTGGTACAGGCTGGTCTTGTACATGAATTCCTTCAGACACTTGCTGCACTTGTAAGCCTTCACGTTGTTATGCATGTTCACGTGCCCTTCGTGCGTCTCTTTGTCGTGGAAGCCCTTCCCGCAAATCGTGCAAGTGTAGGGCAGTCGTCTGGAAGAGTGGACGCACCTCTTGTGTCGCGCCAACCCGCTGGACGAGGTGAAGCTCTTCCCACACAATCCGCACGTGAAGAACCCTGTCGGTTTCCGGAAACTGTTCATACTGAAATTCTCTGTGATCGTCCATTCTGCTCCGCTCGGATGATGTGAAAAGTTGACGGGGAAGGAGTGAAGGTGCATGTTCGGTCTTTGAGCGACGAAGGAAGCTGCGTCAGCGGTTGCTCTATAGCCTCCTGGAACTGGAAGCACACACTGGCATCATCAACACTGAGGTTCGAATCAGAATACATGTTCAATGTAAGTTCTATAAAAAAAATCTAACAAGTACTGTATGAGGCCTAGTGGTTCAACGCAACTATTTAGGATGCAAGAAACACAGGTTGAAATCTATGGGATAGGACAAGGACTTTCCTCCCCTTCTACACCAAATATTAAGTGGTGCCATGTAATGAAGATTATTCCAGTGGTAGGCTGATACAATACCAGTATAAAACATAGACTAGGTAAAACATAGTCTAGGTAGGGCCTCAGGACCTGGCCAGCACATGGGTTTATATGCAGGCTTAAGGCTTGTGCCATGATCACCATACACGTGGCACCTGTGACGTTAGTGCATATGGAATTCATTCTGAGCATGGAGACGTCATCTTGAGAAACTGAAACTGAAACTTAAGTGGTGCTCTAGGTGTTAGTCTTTTGGATGACAACATAAACTGAGGGTCCCATGTGCAGCACATGTTAAAGATCCCATGGCAACATAAGATACGTCCCTGGCAAAATTCATACAGAAAAATATTGAAGAAAAAAGGGTTTGGGGGTTCTGCACAGTAGCAATACACTCTACCCAGGGACAGTAGGCAAACGTTCACATGGTAAATCCACTGTGACAAAAAAATAAATAAATACAATAAATAGTTAAATACAAAAAAATGGTCAAAACTTGTAGGAAAGGCACTGCTATACAGGACATTATACTGTAGTGTGGAGTTTGTTCAACATGACTTCATCACACTTGGACAATACCATACGTGCTCCACCCAAATGTGCCAGCAATTATCTAGCAGACCCCCTGAGTGTGCACAAAGCCCTATGTATTGGCAAGGTCTTGAAATACAGAGGGGAGGGGTACAGGGACTATGAAACAGTAAGCTGACACCATCAAATGATAGAAAGTTAAGACACACAGCTAACAGGCCAGTTTTTAATGTTGCGGGCTGGGATTGAACTCGAGATATCAGATCTTGAGTCCATGGCTTTATCAAAAGATCAACCAGCCCTTGTATAAACAAAATCAATAAAAACACCCATTAATGTAAACTAAGCAAAGAAAAGCCATAGTCCGTGTGTTTTTCATTACCAACATCAAAACCGACAATTTTAGAGTTTGGGTAAAAATGGTGACACTTCTATTCTGACTTTGAATTAAACTATTAACCCTTTGACTCTCACAACATGTCTATCAGCATCCTGCATTGTCATCCTGCATTGTCAAACATGCTAGCAAAGCAAAAACTTAACCCTTTGACTCCCTCACCTATCCACCAGCTTCCTGCATCTATTCTGATCTTAACTACAACTGTTTAAGTGAATCACCTTTATATACTCTCTATAATTTTCCATTGCTTTTCTTCTTTTTCCCATTTATAGCCATGTGTGCGTGTGTGTGTGTGTGTGTGTGTGTGTGTGTGTGTGTGTGTGTGTGTGTGTGTGTGTGTGTGTGTGTGTGTGTGTGTGTGTGTGTGTGTGTGTGTGTGTGTGTTGTGTGCGCGCGTGCGTGCATGCGTGTGCGGATGTGTCTGTTCAGCGCTTAGATTTGATTTTTATCAAGATTTTGCGCTATGTAAATATTGTAATCATTATTATTATTATATGCCCCTGGGTCTTAGTTTCAGTTTCAGTTTGTCAAGATGGCTCGCAATACATTCCATATGCACTGACGCCAGTGATGACATACATGTACAATGGTTAAGATTCAAACCAATCATGGAATAAGCCTAAGTCTGCACAGGAAGTCAGCCAAATAATCACTGGCAGATTTGGATGGGGCGTATTTGGAATTATCTGTGTGATGAATCCCTTTTGAACAAAATCCAAAATTCCTTTAAAAAAAACTTTTTTTTTATATAATGGAAATTTAGTCAAATAATTTCCACCCTTTTGAACAAAATCCAAAACTCCTTTAAAAAAAACTTTTTTTTATATATAAATGGAAATTTAGTCAAATAACTTCCACCTCCAGTATGAGCGGGCTGTACTGATTTCCCGCATCGTTGGTGTTTTAATCATAGCCGATCGCTCACAGCCATATCAGGGCTATAACTATCTACACAAAACACATCCACATCTCTCTCTCTCTCTCTTTCAGGTACTTGTGCACACATACAAACACATGTACACATGTGCCCGTGCACACATGCGTGCGCACGCACACATGCACAACATACATACACACAACATACACACACACACACATAACACACACACACACACACACACAACACAACACACACAACATACACACACACACACACACACACACACACACACACACACACACAACACACACAACACACACACACACACACTTTGACAGAAGCTCAGTCAAGTTCTTCCAACTCAGATGTAATAATCCGTAAAAATGAACACAACACATTGATGGTATTCTCCATGAAGACAACCACATCTCATACTGACGAGTACCCACATAACCAACAAACTTCAGTGTGGAGAATTCTGCTCTAAGTGCACACAATACTGAAGAACACCATGTTCACACAAGTCTTGCAGTCTGAAGTTTGTTGAATTTATCACAGCCAGACAATTCTATGTGCACTCCATCAAATTTGCCAACAATCATCTGGCAAATGTCAACCATGCTAGCAAAGCAAAAACTTAGCCCTTTGACCCCTCACCCTACCTACCAACTTCCTGCAGAAAGCTGGCGGACAGGCTGTGGGAATCAAAGGGTTAAGTTTTTGCAGTTCGTGGACAGGGTGTGGGAGTTAAAGGGTTAATTTACAAGCTGGGATTTAAGTTCAAGAAAGAGAACTCTAGTCGGACATCAATTTTTCAGTTACCAGCTGGGATTGAACTCAAGAACAGAATTCCATCTGCAACATCAATTCTTTAAGTTACTAGCTGGGACTGATATCATAAACATAACTCTGGTTGCATATCAATTCATAAATTGCCAGATAGGACCAAACACAAGAACTCCAGTCTTAAACACCCAGCAATATCACATGGATCAGCCAGCCCGCCACAAAGTTAGCAGTGTTGTTTTCATTCCACAGACCTCCCAAGTTATGGGCCCCATCATGTTTCCACTGCACTACTCAGCTTCCATTTTAGCACACACGTTTCATCACCACCAAAGAGCAGTTATCATTGAGACGCCGCCCTGGGAGCCTTCTTACACGACCGATTGACATGCAAGCGAAGGCTGGTCTTGTAAGCGTACTCTCTGGGACAGTATGGGCACTTGAACGCTTTGACGTTGTTGTGGACGTTCATGTGTCCCTCATAATGTTCCTTGAAGGTAAACCCCTTGCCGCAGAGGGAACAAACATACGGCACCCTAGCCAGATAGCCGCCATCTCCGCAATGCTGCTGATGAGAATCGCTGCTGCCGGAAACCGAGGGACTGTAAGTCTGGTTTCTGTGGAAAGCGAGTTCAGTCTGCGGCCCCCACATAGACATGGGCTGTGTTGGAGTCCCTGGCAATTGATAGGCTGGGTATTGAAAGCCTGCAGGGTGACCCCATGTTTTCCCTGGAAACAGAGCAGGAGATGTGTTTGGTACACCAACACTGAAGCGCTCAATTTTCAAAATCTTGTATGTAACGTATGAGGGGGGAAAGGGGAAAATCTGAAGGAAGAAATAAAGATCAGTTCTACTTCTAGTTCTGCATGCAATCAAAAAAATGCCATGTAATTTTAAGGACACGTTTTCTGACAATGGTTTTCCATAGACAGTCTGGTTATCATGGCCAGGAAAGAAAACATTTTTTGATAAAATTTGAGGCCATTAAACTGTGTTCAGTACAACATTTTGTGACAGCAAAACAGGACAACGGTAAAATGAAACCAAACAAAATAAATCTTATTTCATTCAGTCTTGGTGAATGAAGCTGATTTGTTCAATCATGAACAGCTGCATTCTCATTTCGTTTCACACTCGTTTCTGTAGGTGAAAACACTAGGAAAACCTACATCCAGGATACCCACTCACAAGATCCCAAGTTTGGAATTTGTTCAAGAGGGATTCATTGCATGTGGACAAATCCATATGCGCTCCATCCAAATCTGCCTTAAATTTATCTGGCAGACTCCCTCAGTCTGCGCAAAACTCTACTGATTTATTGATTGATTTGGTTCAGTTTTTACGTTGACACCCACCTCAGGTGATATGGCCGATGGGGGGAGGGAGACTTATCTAATCCTATACTGACACCACCAGAACAAGAAGATGTTAATATGGGACAGGGAGAAGAAGACCAGATTTAATGTAACGCACCCCAGGATTTGAACCCACAATCATTAGCATGTGAATCCGACGCTAAACCAACAGAGCTACTGAGGCCTGTGTCGCAAAACCCTACACATAAGCGAAGTCTTCAAATGAGAAGGGGAGGGGAGGGACCTATGAAACACTGTAACACTGTGTTGAGGGATTCATTGCACGTACACAATTCCATATGCACTCCATCCAAATCAGCCTTATATTATCTGGAAACTCCATCAGTCTACGCAAAACCCTATACATGGGCCAAAATCTTCAAATGGGAAGGAGGGGGGTGAGGGACCTATGAAACACTGTGCTGATATCACCAGAATTAAATGGGCAGCAAACAGGCCAGTTTTAATCCTTTGACTCCCGCATCCTATCCACCAACTGCAAAAACTGAACTCTTTTGATTCCCTCAGCCTACCCACCAGCTTCCTGTGGGTGCAGGACTCAAAGGGTTAAGATTGCAGGCTGGGATTGAACTCAAGATACCAAACCTTGAGTCCACAGTTCTACTTGAAAAACCAACCACCTTGCATTGTTAAACATACAAACTGTTCTATACTGAACTGACAAAAAGTTCTAAATGTTTTTACCTACTTTGTTCTTTAAGCTTGAGTTTTAAACACATTTCTTCATGTCAAAAACTTCACATTCATGAACACAAGCACAACCAATCTTGACAATTTTGTCCAGTTTTCTGTTCAAGCTGTTCATCATGACAAAAGCCCTGATAATTTTTTATCTATCTTCTACAGCATGAAAAAGCCCTGATAATCTTTTATATATCTTCTACAACATGAAAAAAAAAGCCCTGATAATTTCTTTTATTATTATTATCTTCTACATCATGACAAAAGCACTGATAATTTTGTATCTGATTTCTACAGCATGGCAAAAGCCCTGATAATTTTTATCTGCCTTCTACATCACGACAAAAGCCCTGATAATTTTTTTTTATCTACCTTCTACATCATGACAAAAGCCCTGATAATTTATATCTACCTTTCTACAGCATGACAAAAGCCCTGATAATTTTTTTAATCTGTCTTCTACAGCATGACAAAAGCCCTGATAATCTTTTATCTACCTTCTATATCATGACAAAAGCCCTGATAATTTTTATCTATCTTCTACATCAAGACAAAAGCCCTGATAATCTCTTATCTACCTTCTACAACATGACAAAAGCCCTGATAATCTTTTATCTATCTTCTACAACATGACATGACAAAAGCCCTGATAATCTCTTATCTACCTTCTACATGACAAATGCCCTGATAATCTTTTTTTTATATTTACAGCTGCCCCTTTCGTTCCCACAGATGTGCGTGTAAGCTACCTGTGATTAAATATGAATGTAAGTGTACAGTACATGGTCTTCTGATCAAAGTAATGAAACAAACATACAGACAGATCGACAGACAAGCAGACCGGCAGACTGACTGGCAGACAGATCAACTGGCAAACAGATCAAGGGGGCATGGTAATCAAGTTGGAAAGCGATCAGACTTCCCATGATAAGCAGAAAAAAACACATAAGTCCTTTTCTCATTCTGAACAAAGCAGCAGGGAAGTTTCAGTCTTTTTCTCCTAATTTTTGTATTTGGTGTTTGTTTGTTTGTGATCTCACGCTTGACAAAGGCCAGTTGGCCGAAAATTTGCGCCCGTCTTGTCTGGTTGTATTAAATACACATTTTGATTCTTTTTCTTGTTCCTGTTTGCTTGAACGAAGGCAGTCATGCTTGTTTTGGATTTCCAAGGGGGGAAGGTCATGGGTTCAGTCCTCCTGGACATGTCTGCCTGATGGGTAAAGGGTGGAGATTTTTCCTATAGGTATGCTGACTTGCCAGCGCCTAAACCCCCTTCGTGTGTGTCTATGCATGCAGAGTATCAACTATGCAGGTTAAAGACCCTGTAAGTCATGTCAGTGGCTGGCTTATGGAAATATAAAAACTCCCAGCATGCACACCCACCAGACGCAGACTCTGTATGTGTGTGTGTTGTGTGTGTGTGTGTGTGTGTGTGTGTGTGTGTGTGTGTGTGTGCGAGTTTGTGTGTGTGTGTGTGTGTGTGTGTGTGTGTGTGTGTGTGTGTGTGTGTGTGTGTGTGTGTGTGTGTGTGTGTGTGTGTGTATGTGCATGCACGTGCCTGCGCATGCATGCATGTGCGTGCATGCATGTGTGTACTTGAGAGAGAAAGAGTGTGTGTGTGTGTGTGTGTGTGTGTGTGTGTGTGTGTGTGTGTGTGTGTGTGTGTGTGTGTGTGTCTGTGTGTGTGTGTGTGTCTGTGTGTGTGTGTGTGTCTGTGTGTGTCTATGTATGTATGCATGTGTGCATGAGTGTGAGAGCGCATGCACACATCCGTGTGTGTGCATTACATTACAGATACTCTAAACTCATCTAAACATTCATACATACACAAACATATCACACAGTAACAGAATAAACCTATACAAGAGCTAGGAAGGAGGAAATCGAAAAAGCATGCACACATACAAACACCACGCTAGATCACTTTTCCCCATCTTTAATTTGGACACGTAACACTCACACAAATCACATGCCGAAATTCACATGACAGGACCAGAGACAAAATACATACATAAATAAACCATACAAAAGTATGCTATGGGTGACCTCAAGAAAGTGAGGCTACCTAATCTTTTCTTTTTTTTTTCTTCTCCAATCTCAGCTATACACTATAAACCTACTACTCAAGTCAATAGTCTTATAATCAGCATATTCGCACAACACCGTCCAAATGTTTATGTCACAATTCCCGTGCATCGTATAAAAATTATCATACACAACGCAGAAGTGAATACAAGATTAAACAGGAACAGTGATAAGTATAAACACGTACAAAAAGATGCATATGAACAAGCTGTATGAACAGTAAGCAATACACCTTCATTCCGTCTCCATACATAAACATTCTCTCGTTCAAATCTAGCGCGTGTTATCTTACACCATGGTTTTGAAAATGATGGGTCATGGACTCAATCTGTAAAGTGAACTTATAAAAAACAAACAAAACCTGAAACATGATTAAGAAGACACACGCTCACAGACTCAACAAGTCTTCAAATCAACAAAACATTATTCTTCCATCTAGCAGAAAGGATTACAGAAAGAGAAAAAAAAAAAAATCAATGACCAAAGAAGACTGTTCCATGTGTGTTCCCAAGTTTACTTACACACAGGAGTCACAGCATAATGATAAAGTCTGCAGTTTGAAATTTGTTTGAGACAGATTCATCACACACACACAACTCCATACCTGCTTCACCCAAACCCACTAGCAATTATCTGCTGGGCTCCTTCAGCCTGCACAAAACCCTAAATGCTGGAAAGGTCTTGGTTGGGGGGGGGGGGGGGAGAAGAGAGGAGGGCAGGGGAGGGATGGGATCCATGAAACATGGACTTCACCACAACGACCGAACCATTATGATGGCCAACCAAAAGAACAGTTTTTATGTCACGGGCCGGAGTCGAACTCGAGACATCAAATCGCCAGTCCATGGCTTGATAGAATGAGCCAGCTGAAGATGATTCCGTATCCTGCGCTCCATTACACAGCCAAGTTATGAAGAGACCCAAAAGAATTACGCTCAAACTCAAAGTTAAAAAAAAGTTAAAGTAATCCCCTAGGTCTGTGGATTTTGTGAGAGTGAGGTGGTAAAGACCTACTACTCTCATCTCAGGGGATGGAGGGGGAGGGGTTCCTCGGGGCAGGTCTCAATCTTCTCCATAGCTCTTTTAGCTTCCCCAAACATGAACAACAGGGTCAGGTGGACATTTACAGCTGGGTGAACTGCAGGCTACATACACTAAATTTTGTGAGTCGGGTATTGTTATCATTAATACGAGTGTTCAAAGCCTAGCCGACTGCGCATAACCATATCAGGACTACAACTACCTCAAACAACACACACACACACACACACAACACACAACACACACACAACACACACACAAAACACACACACACACACACACACACACACACACACACACACACACACACACACACACACCCGAAAGACATCAATGACCGTGCATGGGAAAAAAATGGAAAAGAAAGTTAAGTACTTCATACAAATAATCTAAAGATATGCCCCTGACACTGGCCATTCTGCTGAATTCATCACCAACAGGATTAAAAAACAACACAAACCTGAATTCAAATGCATAAACATAACTAACTACACAGAATGTACATAAAAACTGGCCTACAGTACCTACAGTTGCTACTACACAGCTCGCATTTCCTTAGAGCTAAAACTGAAGTAATATACATACCAATTATCAATCCTAATTATACAAAATGTATTTAAACTTTTATGGAAAACGTACAAGTGAATGAACCAGCAAGGCAGAAAATGAGAAAGGAGGAGACGACAGAAAGCAAAGGAATAAGTCAGAAACACAGAGAGTAACAGAAATTTAGCACAGAGGAAATTTTTAGCACAGAATGTCCAGAAGGTGGGGACACTGTTTATATTAAAAGATCACCAGGCATCCCCATGGGGGGTAGAGAGCCAGTCAGACAGTATCTCTCCATCACTAGGCCTTTAAGACAGCTCAAACAGGAAACAGTCCAAAGTTTATGCTACGATTTGTTAGGCAAAACCTCCTCCGTCCTGTATTTTATTATAAGCAATAAACAAATAAAAAAAACATGCAACAAAAACAGCAAACACTCAAGAAGCTTGCATTCGCGATGGGATGGCTCGTATTCAGCATCATGGCAACAAGTCAAAGTGGCATAGCGATTTCATCCTTACTTTAGAACCACATAAGGCGAAAACTATACAGTTAAATTCTTATTTTTCCATTTCAGTGAGCTTTCAAGACTTACGACACACATTTTACATTCTCAACTATTCTTATGGGGTAAGACCCATACCAAGCAATAACGGAACAGTATGCCTACTCATCTGTCAATGGGATTGATGGGAGAGTACATTGTCATCAGTATCATCATCACACTCTTGTCTTGTGAATTTGTAATGTGCAGTGAGTCTTAACAAGTTTGGAGAACAGAGTCACACAAGAATGATTCATTTTTATTATCACAGACTCTAAGCTTCTCTAACACATGACTAAAGAGGAAGCTGAACGTTTGTGGCCAACAGATGAATTTTGCAAATTTGTGGATGAGACTTTTTTCCTCTGAAAGTCTGTGGCCAACAGATGAATCTTCCACCTTGCAGGTGAGACTTTTTCCTCAGAAAGTCTGTGGCCAACAGATGAATTTTCCACCTCGCAGGTGAGACTTATTTCCTTTAAATGTCTGTGGCTAACGAATGAAATTTTTAACCTTGCAGGTGAGACTTTTCCCCATATTGACGCAGTCATAAAGCAAAGTCATCTTGTATGATAAGAATGTATTACAAAAGTGAAGTGCTCATTCACCCAACAACATTCAATCAGCGCCTTACACAAGCAACAGAACTACATAAATACAAAACAAGCCTACGTTTTTTTTCTAATACAAGCAGATGTACAGTCATCTGCCAATCAACAGCAGCAAAAGCACACTGACAAATAAAGCAAACAGATTAAAAAATGTACAAAATAATACACACAATTCAACATGGACACTGCTGTTTTGCATTAATAAGACATGAAAATAACATAAAAAATTCAAAGACAGACACTGTTGTTTTGCATGAACACAGACATAAACAGACAACCCACAGAATATTTCCCAAAGCATTCAAAGCTAGCTGCTCTCATTCACAATCACCAGACTACACAACATTCATAACCAGCATGGCTTGATAAGAGGCAATCTACCACACACTTGGTGTGTTGGATCAAAGCTGAAGACAAATTATCACACACAGTTTCTGTCTCAAATATCAAAAACAGAACATGTTTTGCATACGAAATAAATATACACAAAATATTTTACAAATCAATGGGTTAAAACCAGAACCAGTTATCTCGCAGATAATCAATCGTAATAATAACGATAGCAATTATCATCACCATTATATCATCATCATAATGATGATAATAACAATAACAATAATGATGAAGATTAAAATCAAAGTGATTGCCCGTGTTCTAACACAGAGGCACCACAAACAGAAAAACAGAATGAGAATGCATATTCAGTATAAAAAACACGACAGGCACACATTTTCAGCCAACCGGCACTTGTCATACGTAAACATAAGACAACAAAGAATAAACACACACCGCCTCCTGCTCAACTCAACATCAGGGAAGTCTTACTGCTGTATATTCCCCCCACTAAGTTTTATGTAGATACTCTTTGCTGGCTTTTGTATAAGCCTGACAAAGGCCAGTTGGTCAAAACAAATTTGTGCCCATCTTGTTTCATTACATTAACCCTTTGACTTTCGCACCCTATCCATCTATTGCAAAAACTTAACCCTTTTGACTCCTTAACCCTATCCACAAGCTTGCAGGAGTCAAAGGGTTAAATATGAGATCTGGTTCTATTTTTTTTTTCTGGTTGAAGATTTTATCGAGAGCAGAATGTCTGGAAGCATACTCATAAGCACTTTCTTTGCACAGTACAGAAAATGTTAGCATAAAAAGAGAATGATTTCCTTATCATGAAGCCCCTGCTTCACTGAATCATGCACTGCAGTTTTCCTTACCATTTTGTTTGGTGTCCCTGTCCCCTTGTGTTCCCTTGTGAACAGGCTTATAGCCTGAAGCAATTAATCCATTCAATCATAATGCACAGATATTAATCATTCATTCATTCAATCATTCATTTATAATGCATATATAATGCATTCATTTCTTTATAGTTTGGAGTTTAGACTTTGTTCAAGAGGGATTCATCACACTCAAATGATTCCATATGTGCTCCACCCAAATCTGCCAGCAATTATCTGGCTGACTCCCCGAGTCTGCGCAAAACCCTACATGCTGGTGAGGTCTTGAAATGAGGGGAGAGAGGGAGAAGGGACCTATGAAACGCTAAGCTGACACCACCAGAATGATGGAAACATTAAGATGGGCAGCAAACGGACCAGTTTTAATAAGTTGCTGGGTCCACACACACACACACACACACACACACACACACAAATCTTGCATAACAGCAATTAGATTCAATCCCCCTTTTGAGAACAAACACGTACAAAAACAAACAAACAGAAAATGAGGCGAAGAAACAGCCCCCCCCCCCCCCCCCCCTACACACACACGCACGCACTCGCACTCACACACACACACACACACGTGCGCGCGCACACACACACACACACACACACACCGCACACACACACACACGCACACACACACACCTAAACACTGAACAAGTCCTCCTTTGGCATGCCACAGTTTCTATCAGTGTATAACATGACTTTAAAACTGAACAGTCAAGTAATTGCTCAGAAAAACATGTTCAAATCAGGACCAGGCCATTTTCTCATGTTTAAAACTATGCCAAGATACTGACTTAAATTCCTGCTACTTCTTCTGATACCCATCTCTAATATAATGGTATACTATAATAGTATACGGATAACAGAATAAGCAAGAGCATGTGTGTGTGTGTGTGTGTGTGTGGTGTGTGTGTGTGTGTGTGGTGTGTGTGTGTGTGTGTGTGTGTGTGTGTGTGTGTGTGTGTGTGTGTGTGTTGTGGTGTGTGTGTGGTGTGTGTGTGTGTGTGTGTGGTGTGTGTGTGTGTGTGTGTGTGTGTGGTGTTGTGTGTGTGTGTGTGTGTGTGTGTGTGTGTTGTGTGTGTGTGTGTGTGTGTGTGTGTGTGTGTGTGTGTGTGTGTGTGTGTGTGTGTGTGTGTGTGTGTGTGGTGTGTGGTGGGTGTGTGTGTGTGTGTGTGTGTGTGTGTGGTGTGTGTGTGTGTTGTTGTGTGTTTGTGTGTGTGTGTGTGTGTGTGTGTGTGTGTGTGTGTGTGTGTGTGTGTGTGTGTGTGTGTGTGTGTGTGTGTGTGTGTGTGTGTGTGTGTGTGTGTGTGTGTGTGTGTGTGTGTGTGTGTGTGTGTGTGTGTGTGTGTGGTGTGTGTGTGTGTGTGTGTGTGTGTTGTGTGTGTGTGTGTGTGTTTGTGTGGTGTGTGTTGTGTGTGTGTGTGTGTGTGTGTGTGTGTGTTGTGTGGTGTTGTGTGTGTGGTGTGTGTGTGTGTGTGTGTGTGTGTGTGTGTGTGTGTGGTGTGTGTGTTGTGGTGTGTGTGGTGTGTGTGTGTGTTGTTGTGTGTGTGTGTGTGTTGTGTGTGGGTGTGTTGTTGTGTGTGTGTGTGTGTGTGTGTGTGTGTGTGTGTGTGTGTGTGTGTGTGTGTGTGTGTGGTGTGTGTGTGTGTGTGTGTGTTTGTTGATGTATGTGGTGTTGTGTTGTGTGTGTGTAAATGTTGTGTGTGTGTGTGTGTGTGTGTGTGCAGCAGTGTGCATGTGAATGAGTGGTGGGTGTGTGTGGTGTGTGTAGTGTGTGTGGCACAGAGTACAACAGAACCAAGTGAGGGAGAAGTTAGAGGAAAGTGAAGAACAGAGAGAGGGAGAAGTGCAGGAGTAGGAAGGCGAGGGAGACAGGTCCAAGTTTCCCAAATGGCTAAATCAAGAAACAGACAATAAATTAACACAATGATTATTCAAGAAACAGAATAAATTAACAAAATGATGGATTAAAGAAACAGTCAATAAATAGATAAATAAAAGGACTAAATGTACAAAAAATTCACATTTCCAGTTTGTCTACATTAACAATTTAACCATATGTACTTGTCAGGTTAAGTAATGGTGTACTGATAACATGTCCCGTTGCCTACATAATATTTAAAACTAACACACACTCTGTATTCAACAGCACTGTTTTCATGGTAATTTTGCATCATAGCACCAGAACAAGAGGCCCACAGAACAAACTGCAGATCGGCGTAAGAATCAAAACATTTCCATTCTCAGTTTGTTCAAAAAGTCACAAAACACACACGTGACTATGCAGAATGTGCATCGACATGAGAAATCAACACTTTTGAATTCTCAAGTTTTGTTCCACAAAGTTTCAAACTATGGCTCTATGCAGTTTGCTACCCAAACACATGAAGTGACGGGCGAAGTTGTCACAACGAATCAATCTGCAATCACATGAACAGACGGACTGCCCTGACGCCGGGCAGCAGAACTGCTCTGCCGGCGGGTAGATGCAGAACCGTCCTGCTGAGCAGCAGAACTACCCTGATGCACGACAGAACCGCTCTGGGACGAAGAACCACCCCCCTGCTGCAGAGGGGCGACCACCAGCCCGTGTTTTTTCTTCTGGTGCGTGACCAGGTTGTGCTTGGAGTTGTACTGCAGACCGCACTCCTCGCACTTAAACATGTTGCCCGTGTGCAGGCGCATGTGCCTCTTGAGGCTGTCGCTACGGTCCACGCTGTAGTCACAGATGGGACAGCGGAAAGCCTTACTACTCACATTGTCGAGGGGCGGTAGTGACGTGTTTGGGTGGAAAGAGATGGGAAAGGCCTGTGTAAAGGGGAGGAGGTTTTTCTGACTGTCTACTTTACCCACTGGCCAGTCTACCACCTTGGAAGATCCTGGAAGCAGAAAAGAACAGATTTTGCTGGAAAACCTGGCAAACAAAGCATCTTTCAGTACTTTTAATTATTCTAACTGATCTAAAAAGTATATATATATATATACATATCGATGCTACTAATAATCAGAATTTTGGAAGATCTAGAAAAAAGGCATCTGATTACTTTCAACTATATGAAGTCATATTCAAAAAATACTTTAACAATTCTGATTTATTAATAAAAAAAAAACAAATAAATAGAGACACTAAAAACCTGAAACCAACAAAGAATAAATTTGGGGAAATCTGGCAACAAAAAAAAAAAAAAAAAAAAAAAAAGACTTTACTTATTTTCAATTATATCAACTGAAATCTGAGAACACTGTAACAACTCTGAATAAGAAAAAACAGAATTACATTGCAAATCTGAAAGTTGAAAATCTTTTTTGGAAAAATCTGGAGGAGGAAAAAAAGAACAATTCGTTTGAAAATATCAACTGACCTCAAAACAAAAAACCCAAACTGTATCACTTATGAATTAAACACTACAATACAAGCTTGGAAGCTGAAATTTTTTTGTTTTGTTTTGTGAAACCTGACCACAAAGCATTTAATTATTTTCAATTATATCAACCAGTCTTTGAAAAAAATATTGTAATCATTCTGAATTTTAGATAATTACATTCCAAATCTGGAATCAGAAAACATATTTTGAATAACCTGGCAAAAAGCATTTATTTTCAATTACGTCGATTAACATTTAAAAAAATTGTGACAATTCTGCATTAAAAACAGTAATGCAATTTATTATTATTTTGTTTTCAAATTAAAAAGATGTTGCAAAAACCAACCATACACAAACTTATTTGATACTACAAACAAATTTTTGCATCCAATAGTAAGAAAACAAAGAGCTTGCAATGAGGAATGAAGACAAGATTTTTCTTGTATCCTCTTTACTCAGCACTTTAAAGTCTGAAAGACAGACCAGGTTTGTTCTATCTGCTTCCAAGGATAGACTGGACTTAGGTTACTGGGAAGACACACTATAGATATACTGAAATTTGTATTTCACCAAAATTACCTGAAAATCTTCTGGTCAAGCAAAACCTTCAAGTAATCGAGACGTGAGGTTCCTGAAACGGACATGCGTCTATATCTAGACTCGATATCAAAACATAAAGCTGATACCACCCACAGTAACTAGCACAAGAAGGTGGTTTGATTTTTTTTTTCTTTCTTTTTTTCATGTGGACTGACTCATCTAAGGGTCGAACCTGCAACCCCTGCTTTATCAGCATGGCACTCCCCCAATGTGGACTGGAAGTGGGACTGAACCTGTGATTCAGACGTTGAGTCTGCAGTTGTTTCAACTGAGCCCACCACCCCATGGGCTTACTGGGAAGACTGGGACCGCACAGTCGAGTCTCATCCACTTCACAGATGCCTAATTGAGGAAGTTGCTCAAATCATCTGACCAAAAACGCAGGTGCCTGTATGTAAGCATAGAGCACAGCCCTGTCACACAGTCGCAATCCTAGATGGAACTCCAAAGCATCATAATTATCATCCTTATTATCATCATCATCACAACATTATAAAAATTGTGCCAGCTTCTGTGGCCATTACGGTGGCATAGAAAAGATGTGGGGTGGGGGTGGGGGTGGGGGAGCAACCTCACTTCCTTGGCTGATCAAGTCTCTGACCTTATACAGAATTTGGAGTTTTTTCAAGAGGGATTCATATGTTCAGACAATTCCATATGTGCTCCACTCAAATCTGCCAGCAACTATCTGGCAGAGCAGACTGACTGGGCCAATGTAAACCCTATGTACCGCTAAGGTCATGAAATGAAGAGGGGGGCAGAGGGACCTATGAAACATTATGCTGACACCACCAGAATGATGGAAATGTTAAGATGGGCAGCAAACAGGCCAGTTTTTGATGATGAAGGTTGGGATTGAACTCAAGACATCAGATCTGGAGTCCATGACTCTATGAAAACAACCAACCAGCCTGCATAAGGTGGTAAGAGAGGAAAGCCAGTATTTGACACAAATCACAAGGCTGAACCAAGTGAGGTGAAGCCTATGAATGACCAAGTGAATTCTACTGTTTGGCAATAGGAGACAGCATGAATGCGACACAATTAAATTCAACATTGCCTTAATCATAGTCATTTGTTCTTAAATTTTGTTTGATGTCTTCAACTGTATGGTCACACATGTTTTGGGTTTTTTTTAGAAGCTAAACTGGCAGACAGCATTGTAAAATAAACACCATGTGCCCATCACAAACTTGTTACTCTTCAGCGCAATATGGACTTGTACTCTCTTGTGCTTGATGTATGCATGTCTGTCATTACTACTTATGATCTCCATCAACATCACCAATTTGCACTTTCCACATAATTTTAAGGACTGCACATGATTGTTTTCTTTTGTGTGTGTGTGTGTGTGTGTGTGTGTGTGTGTGTGTGTGTGTGTGTGTGTGTGTGTTGTGTGTGTGTCTGTGTGTGTGTGTGTGTGTGTGCTGCGTGCGTGCGTGGTGTGTGCGCGCGTGCATTCTAGTGTCTGTGTATATCTGTGCATGTGTGTATGTTTATATATATCTGTGTGAACTGAAGGAGTGTATGTGTGTGTGTGTGTGTGTCCATGTGTGTTTGTGTGCTTATATGTGTATCTGTGTGTGTGTGTGTGATTAAAATAAGCCATTCAAAACAATGGTTTCATATGACATCCACATACATTCTACTCTGTTATATAGTATTGTGTGTGAATGAGTTGCTGCTGGAAGTTGTGGTGTTGTGTGTGTGTGTGTGCACGCGCTTGCATGTGTGCTTACGTGTGTACGTGCACGTGCGCTTGCATGTGTGTGCGCATGTGTGTATGTGTGTGTATGTCTACGTTTCATTAGTTTTATGCAAAAATACAGAGAGAGACTGAAAAAGAAACAGAGAAAGAGAGAGACAGAGAACGAGAGAGAAAGAGAGAGAGAGAGACAGACAGACAGACAGACAGAGACTGAGAGGCATACAAGAGTTCTGAATTCAACTGATAAAAGACACATGAAGTATGAGGAAAGTCTGTGATATACATATCATTCATTTACTGCTTCTACATTACAAATAGAGATAACACAAACCAATACATTCAAGCCATACAAAACGGTCCTTATTCCTTTAATAATACGTTCTTACCAACAGTACCCTAAAATCTTGACACATCTCCATCAATGTTTGTTTAGCAGTGTCTCCACCCACACTGGACCAAGCTCTGGCCCAAAATTGGGTTAAAACTGGAAAGATGTACATATTTCCTACCACTGTGCAACTCAAGAAACAAGTCATGCATGATAAAGCCTGTTTTCGCAAATTTCCCACTAGGTCAGACATTTGATTGAATTAAAAAAAAAGTGATTACACAGGCAAGGAAAGAGTTTTCTTCCTAATAACTATGCGAAGTTTATCAAGACGAGTGACAGGACCCTACAGATCCACTGATACCTAATCTTCATAGTAGCTGGCAGGAACTGGGGAAAAAATATGGCAACATTTATTGCCACGTTTCATCATGTTGATGGTTTTTTGTTTTAGTTTGTTTCCCTCTTTCTTTGCTTTGTTTATTTTGTTTTTTGTTTTTGTGTGTGTGTGTGTGTGTGTGTGTGTGTATGTGATGTGTGTGTGTGTGTGTTATATTTTTTTGTTTTGTTTGGGGGGGGGGGGGCTTGCGCACGCGTGTATGTGTTTGTGTGTGTGTATGTGTGTGTGCGCACGCGTGGTGTGTGTGTGTTGTGTGTGTGTGTGTGTGTGTGTGTGTGTGTGTGTGTGTGTGTATGTGTGTGTGTGTGTGTGTGTGTGTGTGTATGTGCGTGTCGTGGTGTGTGTCATGTTGTTGTATTCTGTTGTCAGACACGGGCATGCCCCCTGTTTCTGCCCACACTATGCAAGCAGCATGTTGCTGCACAGTCTGCACACTCTCGATCTCCTCTTCAGTGGACATGAATACTGGAATGTTGTCATGTTTCCGTACACCACCGGTCACTGTCCCACTTTCAGGATCTTTGACCCTTTAACTCCCTCACCCTATCCACTAGCATTCTGCATTGTCAGCCATGATAGCAATGCAAAAACCTTTTCATTCCCTCACCCTTCCTGGAGGAAGCTGGTGGATAGGGTGAGGAAGTGAAAGGGTTAAGTTTTTGCAGCTTATAGACAGGCTGCCAGAATGAAAGGTTAACTCAATGGTATCTTGACGGCAGACTAGTGCCGTCCATTTGTACCATGGTTTGAATCGTGACGGCAGACAAGCACCGTCGGAAAATGACATTTTTTAAAATTTATAACATGAGCTGCATTCGAGGGAGAAAACTCCTGAAAGTCAAAGTATAATCATCTATGCATCGATTGCTTCCCTTAGACCATATCTACTCATCATACAACCTTTGTTGTAACTAAGTTTCTGGAGTCAGTAAGCATGCTGTATTCATGTACTTTATCACAATGGCGGCAAGGTGACTTCGGAACCGGCGTATGTTTTCTGTGCAAGAGGCGATCGATATCATCCAAGCTGAAGGATCTGATGATGAATTAGATCTTGGTGAATTATCTGTCGAAGATAGGGATGATTTGTTGGATTCAGATGACGAGTTTGTCCCTTGTTTGGCTCTAAGTGACATTGCTATGTGGTGGATCATGTGGTTCAAAACTTTGTTCGGAATGCTGTTTGGATACCTTAATTGGAGTAATTTCTACATTCAAGTGGGAAATCAGCACACAAACTGTGAGTAGAATGTAATGTAGCAAGCTCTTGCCTTTCTTTTGCACTTTACTGTTTGTTTCTATCTTGTTTGGTTACCTTTTAATGTTTTTTTAAAAAATGGCCGAAAATGTGCGATTTCAGGGGTAGACAAGCACTATTTGACTGCGACTCCATTGAGTTAACATGCATACTACACTGATCTGATTTACAGGATCTTTAACGTGAATATTTGATGTTCCGCATAAAAATATATTATCAAAACACAAAGGGGGTTTAGACACTGACAGGTCTGCACACATGTTGACCTGGGAGACAGGAAACATCTCCACCCTTTACGCACCAGATGGGAGGTACCCAGGCAGGATCGAACCTGTGACCTTCTGACTGGAAGTCAGACATCTTACCTCATTTGACTACTGTGCCTGTCTTATAAACGCTGACTTCAACATTTCATCTAAACTTGGTAAAGATCTATCTATCTATGAGCGGTCAAGAAATTCTTGCTGACAGGTTTTGTTTAGACAGGTAGATACACAGACACAGACATTATGGCTCTATCTGAATTAGCACTTTGAAAGAGATATTGAAACCACAACATAACACACACACTCTGCAACACAAAACACATGTATGTATAATGCCCATGCGCGCATGCACACACACATATGTGCACACATACGCGCGCGCGCCCACACACACACACATACACACTTAACACCCTGCATATTACAGTTATGTACAAATGCCCACACAGCTCAACTACACAAAGATAATAATCACACACTGGAAATGAGACCAACATGGCAAAACTCTTCATTCAACACTACACCTTTTGATAAATGCCGACGTAAACACAAATCCTGGCAGAGCTCACTTTGTACACTACTCAAAAGTTTCTCTTGACACACATTTTGAAACTGTACATGACTTAAACAATAATAAAACCTTAACAAAAACATATATAAAAACATAAATTTTGTTCACTTTGACTTAACCCTTCTACTCTTGCATCCAATCCACCAACTTCAAAAACTTAACCCTTTGACTTCCTCACCCTATCCTGCAGGAAGCCGGAAGATATGATAAAGGAATCAAAGAGTTAAGTTTTTGCTTTGCCAGCATGGTTGGCAAAGTAGGATGCTTGGTGGACAGGGTGCAGGAGTCAACCCATTTACTCCCTCACCCTAGTCACCAGCTTCTGACAAAAAGCTGGTGTATAGGATGAAAAGGCGAAAAGGTTAGCTTACAAAATTTTACAGTTTAAAAAAAATCTTCAGCGAATACAAATTTGTGCATTTTCTCAAGCAAAACATCCACAAACAAGACACAAAATTTGTATAAATATATGAAATGTCACATCACTTTCATTCTAATATGTTTCACATAAAGCAGTAAAAAGTTTGAACAGACATGTTATGTGTATCGATCATTATCATGTCCAAAATTTTGTCAAAAAGCTGACTAGTCCCTCATAGGTGCTTCATTTTTACACATGATAGAAAGAGAATAATACTGTTTAAAAGTATAGTTCAAAACAGAACAGCCAATCTGACAACATATGAATCATAATTTATTATATATCATACTTTATATATATATGTACTTATTTCATATATATATTTATACCCTTATGTCTACAGCTTCTCAGAGGTTCACAAGTCTCTACAGCATTAAAATGATTTACAGAGATTCAAATTTAAGAGTTAGCATTTAAATAATTTAAACATAACTTACACATTTTCTGCTGTAGATTTCAAGACTATTCATGATGTACAACAAAGGACTGTACGTTTTTAAAAATCTTTTATACTGCAACACCAAATACCAGTCAAATACATATACATGTATATCTAGAGAGACTTCAAGCCAACAGCCACACAAAAAAAAAGTGTGGGGGGGTGTTTGAAGTTTGGGGTTTGATCAAGAGGGATTCATTACACATTGATAATTCCACACATCCACTCCATCCAAATCTTCTAATAAACATCTAGCAGACTCCTCGAGCCTGAGCAAAACCCTGCAATGTTAGAAAGGTCTTGAAATGAAAGAATGGGACCTATGGAACACTCAGCTGACACCATCAGGATGGGGGCATTACAACAGGCAGAGAACGGGTCAAGTTTTGTGTCATAGACTGGGATTGAACTCGAGACATCATATCTCCTACAGCCCATGGCTGTGGCAACAGAGCTGGCTTGCCAGCCCGAATTAAAAAAAAAAAAAGAGAATGAGGATCAAACCCTGAACCTTGTGTTATCAACATGGCACTCTTGACCAGCTGAGCTGATGGAACACTCTAAAACCAGGAAAGGTAAGTGATAAGGATAATTTTCTTCATATGTGTGTGTGTGTGTGTGTGTGTGTGTGTGTGTGTGTGTGTGTGTGTGTGTGTGTGTGTGTGTGTGTATGCGTGTGTGTCAGAAATAGGAGAGAGAGAGAGAGAGAGAGAGAGCAGAAAGATAGGGTGTTACTGTTAGAAGTGAGAGAGAGAAACAGAAAAGACAGACAGGCAGACAGACAGAGACAGGCTCAAACAGTCAGAGAGATATTACAGCATGCATATATTACTGATCAAGTCTTTTTACCAACACATGCACATAAAGCCAGAGTGTGTTTTGATAAAACACGTGATAACTAATTCCTTGCAGAATCCATCTTGTTCCATGCTTTTTTCCTCCCTCAATATCTGAAGCCTCACCGAAATTCTTTTTCTTTTCGAAACATTACAAGATATTAGACTGATCAGGCCCATGCAAGCTCACAAACACATGCCAGACACCAATGCACAAAACAGTACTGAAAAGCGTTTTGTGAAAGAACTAAATGCTATAAGATCACATGAACCATGACCGCAAGGGACGGAAATTCGTCTTCAGACATTTTTATTTATCTGTAAAGACGGGATTGGCATGGCAGCAGAGCTCCCACTTCTATAGATTTATTTATCTGTAAAGACGGGATTGGCATGGCAGCAGAGCTCCCACTTCTATAGATTTATTTATCTGTAAAGATGGGATTGGCATGGCAGCAGAGCTCCCACTTTCTATCTCTAATCTGACTGCACAGATTTCAGCTTGGCTCAAGACACTTTATCAAGTTTATGCGCAGCGCGTGATTTTCAGCCCACGCAGCTGTGAGTGAGTTCCCAACCCTGTTCAGATCTGGGAAAGACCATCAGAGATGAATGAGGTCCCCCTTGAAAATCTGACCCATGAACACAGTGGTCACTACCACTATGTTCCCCTACAAGCTGGGTAAGGGTTAAGGGCTTAAATCCCACCCCCACCCTCTTTTTTTTTTTTGAAAAAAAATTTTTTTCTTTTTTTGTTAACAGCACTTCGATTTTAAAAGTCTGTGAGATCTGGGAGCCAAACGTTATTTTCAAGTAAATATCACCTTCAACCATGGAATGAATCACTTGTCATCTAACATGTGTTTGCTGCTAGCAGTCAAAACAAGAGGCAAGTGTGTCTGGGATCAACTTGGGGATTTTGATTTAAACTAATAGGTAGTGTAACTTCCAGCAAATGCTGCTACCTGTATATTCCTAACATTCATACACAGTGATGCTTTCCTTGTTGAATTGCAATCTGGAGACATGTGCAAAAGTTTAAGGACATTTCTAAGACACTGTAAGAGACCAAAAAACAACAAAAAAGTCTCAATGCCTGTTTTCAACAACCAAAAAATATTAATAACTGTTTTCAACAAACCAACTATCCTTTCAGTTTCTGCAGTGGACTCACTGAACCACACATGTGACTGTGCAAAATTTCATGAAGATTGGGTCTTGGCTGTTAAGGAAAAATTAATGCTGAAATCACAATCTCTTTTTTTTTTTTTTTTTTTTTTGTTATATCAAAAATGGCGAATCAAACTCAGAGGGGTACCATCTTCCAAAGCACATATCTACAAAAGTAAACATTTAATTTTAAAACAAATTTCACCATAAGAAAAAGCATGAGTTATAAGATAGATTCATTAATAAAAAGACGACCAGCTGGTGGCAAGCAACTTATTCCATGGTGACAAATCAAAAATATCTATTTAACCCACTCAGGACACTGTTGTCCGAGGACAAACACAATTTCTGCCCAAACCTGTCTACTTCCTCTGCAGTAAACCTCCAATGTTTTGACAATTCTGGAACAAAAATACTAAAAAAGATTGCCCGATACACTTAACAAGCAGACCAGAAAACGTGAAGCCAATTTGTAAATACGATCTAGGCTGAGAAACAATAGGTATGGACGAGTTCTGGACTCTGGAGATGCTATTACCAGTATACTCAGAAGTCGGCGCTGAGTAACATGCTGCTATACCAAGTTGGCTTAAATTTAGTCTGCAATAAGTTAAAGCAGCATTAAATGACAGTCATCAATACTGTATAGCTCAGTATTTTCAACAGTCATCTAATATAGTACAGCTCAGAATTTTCAAATGACTACAGGTATTATTTCTATGCAAAGATCATGAAACCATATATATTATGATATACATACGTTTTACAAATGTCATGATGATAATACAAATGTAACAATCATCTCATAAAACATCTTTGTACATGAAATTTTTCAAACATACAGATCTGCTGAAACACACACACACACACACACACACAGACACCACCACACACTCTATGGCAAAATTGATATGTACAAAGCTGTAACTTGTCAAAATAGTTGTGTGTGAAATAGTACAGACATTTTTGGAATTTGCTCAAGAGGCTGCAGGACTGATCTCTTTCTGACAATTCCATACATGCTCCGTCTAAAAACTGCCAGAACTGACATGGAAGACTCCACCACCTATACAAACATCTATCAAAAATAATGTATCACAAAAAAAGATGGGGTGTGACACTTACAAAAGCATGTGTTAAAAAAACAACAAATGAACGATAAAACAAAAGGCTAACAACACTGAAAGAACTGAAACACTATGACAGGTAGTGAACTGGCCAACTTTCATGATTATTTTGAGCTGGGATTAAACTCGAGCACTCAGACCCAGAAACACCCCACCACTAGCTGAGTCTGCCAGTACACTCACAACAAAACGAATTCAAATTTTTTTCAAGACTATGATGAGCTGGGATTGAACTCAAGTTCTTAGATCTGAAGACTCACCACCATTAGCCCAGTCTGCCAGATCCCTCACAACAAAATGAATAAAAAATTTCATGATTATCATGAGACTGAAGTCCAGCACTCAGACCCAGAAATACAAATCCACTAGCAGAGTCTGCCAGATCGCTCACAACAACATGAACAACCTATGATGAAAAATACGGAATGACGAGCACTCGGAAAATCTGCTTCTGCTTGCTGCCAGTCAAGCTTCTGATCCTACCATCATTCCATTTCATGGAACCTTCATCAGACCACACACCATGATCATCATCATGTGCCCTGCCGCATGGCGCTGGCGATTATGGTCGTCCATATGAATCTATCCTCTGTCACAGACATTAAACAATAACAAATAGTTTGACGTGCAGTTGGCTCCACTTTCATCAGCAACCTTTAACTGGTGATCGCATGGTGTAACCATTTTTGTTCTGTTGCCACATTTACTGCACCACGTCTGTCCAGCTACCCCTACACGGCTCAACTGGGCTCCCCAGCGTAGATTTAACTCCACCTAAACTGAGATCTATGAAAGCAGGGCATGAAGGGCCACTGAATCTGTCACAACTGTTCACAGAGCTATGATGGTCACACAGTGATGACGTTATATGGTTCCATTTTTAAAATAGCAGGACTGTACTCTATTCTCACTTTCTTAACACTTCCTGCCATCATCCAGATTCATCGATCAGACTCAAAGAGATACAGACACCTGTGGTGTTGGTTGAGAGATTTGAGCAACATACTCAGTGACACATCCATAAATTGAACACGGCTCAACCGTACGGCCCCAGTCTTCCCAACAAGCCCCATAACTCTTTCTACCCTGAATGGGAGCTGGTCAGGACCAAAAATCCCACAGTAACTTTTTGGACTGACGGAGATTCGAACTCACGAACTCCCAGTCAATAGTCTGTCATGCTAACTGCTTCACCATGTCGACTGATCTTTGTGAGAAACTGTAGGTAGACAACAGGAAGTTCAAAGGTCACATGAAGGAATCGAAGCTTACCAGGTAGCAGACGTAAGCAGATTTTGTCAGCACCCTTTCGTCAACTATGGCAGAATTAGGTAACGCCCTTCTAACATGAAAAACATAGCATCAAATACTGCTTGCATGAACACTAATCTACAAACTCATGTATACTGTTTGGCTAGGCATGTATAATAAATACAACAGGATCCTCATAACTGTATGTACAACCATGGCCATGAACTAACTAAAGCAAAGACCACTTGCATGAATATGTAACACACGAACACAGATCTAAAAATTACATACAATGACTATGTAAATGTGTGGTTAAATGTGAATAAAGACAGTGAGACACCTGTACATACAACTACCTCTGACTCAATTTCATGAGATAACTATCCCTCTGACTGGCCTCAGATTCCAAATGTCTTTGTTCCTGTGCATGTGAAGCAGTATCAAAGGAGACAGAATCCATCCAAGGAACACCACCAACAGAGCCAAACACCATACTGGAAGAGCTGACAGGACCAGGTCTGGTATCAGCAAAGCTTTCCATGGGATCTGTGCCCACCTGAACATGAGTGGCAGAAGTGGAACACATTCTGGACATGTTCCCCAGGCAACTGGACCCAATGCGAGAAATACTGCTCACAGAGCCAGCATTTACACCAGCATCGCAACCCAGAGATTCTGAACCCATGCCGTGAATGTTGTCGTCCGATCCTGGACCAGAACTTGGCCTGGAAGCGATTCTTGAAGAATCAGTGCTAAGTCTGGCACTATTTCCACCAATATTTGGACCTTTATCAGAAATACCTCCAATAGAGACCGAACCTACAGCGGCAAAACTCCCACCAAAATCAGGACTGGTTCGCGGAACACCTTCAAAATCTTTCCCACTGCAAGTCACGTCAGAAGAACAGTCAGAGAAATGCTGCGTGGCGTCGGCTGACATTGATGCCGAAGCTGCTGCCCACCTCGTCGCTCGCTTCAGTCTCTTGTGCAGTTTATCTTTCTCTTTGATCTCGGTTTTCTTCTCTTCCGGCAGAGAAGCCCGATAGAGTTTTTTGGCCAACCTTCTCTTCTCTCTGACGAGAGCGGTTTTATAGTCCTCTGTTGAAGAGATTCCCTTCAACGTAAGCAGCTCGCTCATCAACTCCAGTCTCTGCTTCAAGTCATCCTCAGACGTCCCTTCCTGCCGCTTGCGTTTGTCCTCCCGGTGCAAAGCAAACGCACGCTGCAACGAAGAGTGGCTCTTGCTGTAGCCAGAGCCCGGTCGCTGGACAGAGAGGTTCGAACACGAGGCCTTTGCCAACCCTCCCAGTCCTTTGTGCCTGGAGGGGCCAACACTACCACCGATCTGACTGAGAGGAAGTCCAGGCGCTCCCAGGGACCCAAAGGCTGACAACGAGTTGACAAAACTCTGGATCCCAGAGACACCTGGAGAGAGAAAACACTCTTGAAAGTTTCTCGTCAGATCAGCAGCACGACAACAACAAAGCAGACATACTCCTAAACATCCAAGTAAGCCCTTATTCTCCAATCAGAAAAAGAAAGGCTTTTAAACAATGAACTTTCAATCAAAATTTCAGAAAATGGAAAAATTACTCTGCAGCAATGAAAAGAAATAGTGACATAGACATGAACCTTATCAAGTTTGGATTAACTTTTGACTTTCTGACATTTCCGTTGTTCTAAGATGAATAAATTCATTTGAACAAAAGTCACAGCCTTGTGGAAAGAAACGATAAATACAGAGGACAACACAACAACAAACATGACATTCCGTCACTCCAGTTCATAATGCATCTACTATTACACAGACAAATGTCAACTTCAACAAGCAAGATCATATTGCTTATAGTCCAGCCGACTACTACAGCCATGTCAGTCTACAATCCAGCATAATTCAAAACAATAATGCTTCCCTTCAGTCACGTCCATTCTACTACAATTAGTAATCAGACGAGCAAACACATTTGAAAAGAAAAATTATACCAAAAGATCTATTTCTGCAGATTTGTTTATCTCAATTTGTTTAGCTGATAGGTTCCAATGAAAGTTAGTGATTAACCGATAACTGGGATGACCATTCAGAACTGATTTTCACAAATCTTCACATCACCCTTCCACCTTGCTCCCAAATATGCTGAGTGATTCATTGATAGGGCACACAATACCTAGTGAATGTGGCTCCCAATTCCACAGGATTGGAGATATTTCAACTCTGGCTATGAGACTCAACAACTGGCCTGAGACCCCAGTGGGCCACAGACTTGTTTTGATCCATGTTTTGGTATACTGATATACTGCACAATCCTTGGTGTTGTTCTACAGGGATTGATTGTACCCAGACACTTCCACATTAGCTCTACCAAAATCTGTCAGCAATTATCTGGAAGACCCCTTCAGAATACGCAAAAGAAAAAAGAAAAAAAACAAAAAACACAATGACAAGGTCTTGAAAAGGACAGGACAGGACAGGACCTATGAGACACTTGGCTCACACCACTAGAATGGCTGAAGCATTAAGATGTGTGATGAACCAACTGCTTTTTAAATGCTGCAGGCTGACTACACAGTTCTATCAAAAGAACCAACCAGCCCTTGTTTTCAAAAACCTACACCTGACCAGACTCGAACCAAATCTGCTGACTGTATAATTACAAACAACAACAACAAAAAGCAGCTATATGGCATATAATGTCCAAACCCCATCCACCTGCCCACTGAATCATGAAAGACAGACACTACATTTTGACATGAGGCCAAAGCTTGTGTTACAAGCAGAAAATGCAAATTTTATCTCCTCATTACTACTGACCTCACATTTCTGGACATGTTTATATGCATTTCAACATAGCAGAGATAGCAGAACATTTCTTTTCTTTTCTTTTTACCCTTCTATCTTCTGCACCATTCCTGTAAGACAGACTATCTCCACACCACTCATTTCAGCTCTCCAAAACAGCCCCAAAGCCCACTGAAACCCAGGCCACTATGACAGCAAGGCATGTATAGATGCAACCTGAGACATTTTTTCACAATGCTACGATGACAAGAATTGTGATGACAGTGATGATGCTATGGAGTCTCTGATGGAAAAATTAATATTTATTATATTTAGTCCGAGAGTGAAAAGTAAACTTATATCATTATCTTTAGTCAAAGGCAGTGGCTGACAGCATACAGTCCACTTTTGTAGTCTACCACAATAAGCTGCGTACTCCAGTTTGAACATGTCAGTTAGAACCAACCCTTTCATTTTGTTTTAATTAAAATCAAACCTGATAAAGACTGTGTGTGTGTGTGTGTGTGTGTGTGTGTGTGTGTGTGTGTGTGTGTGTGTGTGTGTGTGTGTGTGTGTGTGTGTGTGTGTGTGTGTGTGTGTGTGTGTGTGTGTGTGTGTGTGTGTGTGTGTGTGTGTGTGTGTGTGTGTGTGTGTGTGTGTGGTGTGTGTGTGTGTGTGTGTGTGTGTGTTGTGTGTGTGTGTGTGTTGTGTTGTGTTGTGTGAGAGTGTGTGAATGTTTAACATTTGGTCAATTCATTGTCATTCGATGGAGTGAAAAGAAAAAGAAATAAAGTGGCAGAAATATTTTGAAGATAAAAGCATCAGGTGTTGTATTCAACTGATCAAAGAGTAGACAGAAAGCCAGTGAGGGAAGAGAGAAAAAAAGGGAGAGAATGAAATGCATGTAAGGGATAGGTATAGGAAAAAAGACAAGAGACAGAGCGAGAGAGACAGAGTGAGACATTTTTCTCTCACTCACACACACACACACACACTGAGAAAGAGACAGAACGGAATTGAAAAGAACAGTGAGAAAGCGAGCACACACACACACACACACACACACACACACACACACACACACACACACACACACACACACACACACACACACACACGCACACACACACATACACACTTTCTAACACAAGTTTTGATTAGGAGCAACCAAACAAACTGTTCTATTTTGAATTTCAACTGAGCCTAAAATGAATGATCAAGGATTATCCATAAAATGGGGGAATAGTCTTGCCATGAAGACAGTGTTCACAAAAAAATTTCCTCTCTCTCTCCCTCTCTCTCTTTCTCTCTCTCACATACACACACACACTGTCTCTCTCTCTTTCTCTCTCTTTTTCTTAAAATTAAGCAACCCACCCTTCACCGTCATATCATCTGAATCCTCTCAGAAACGTGAGAGATATGACATGCGTTACACTTTGCTTATTCAGTCACACCAAATTTGTCTGCCTTAATTCAAAAACAAAGCTAAAGCCTTGCACAAATAAAACCCTAACATTACAAAATTATGACATCAGTTTCAGTTGCTGAAGACAGCTTCTCCGTTCGCAAAATTCCATATGCACTGACGGCACCGATACGCCATGTGACAGAGAAGATCCAAAATGAAAATGATCATGGCATAAGCGATAAGCTTGCACATAAACCCTACGCACTGGCATAGTCTGGAGGTCTTACTTTTAGATACAGGTACATCATCTGTTAAGTGTCCTGTACTGCACGATTAGCACTCTCAGGACTAGAAAGCCCAACACAGAATGTCATACAGACTCACATAAAACATATTTAAGAATAGAAATTCATAACAAACAAACAAAAAAATCATTGTATAAGACTTGCGTGACTACTCACCTGATATGAGCAACCAACTTGCTCTCTGTTGATGAGTTACTTGTTCCAAGGCAATGACATATAAGATTATCAAGCACACTGTAATTATGTTCACATTTTTGGTCTACATACTGGATTGCTTCCTTTTTTTGTGATGCTTTCAACAATGTTTCTCATCCTTATGTTGCACTTCCAAACAAAATGTGTGCAAGATATTTCAAAAGCAGCACTGATTTTGTCAAGGTTATTTTCAAATCACAGCTTATGATGGACTAATATCAGATCCAAAGACAGCAAAATATGTTACTTTTATAAAGGCAGTTTTACAACTGGCTACGAAATACTGGAAGAGCATTCAAAAAGTATTGGGGGGTTTGTGGGGGTGGGGGGTATTGTTTGGATTTTTGTTTAGATTATGTCCTGGCAAGTTCAGATCTGGTGGTCCAGCCGAATATTAACTGACATCAGGCATCAATTGCTATGGCCAGATAGTCCATTTATAAATGGTGAAAGGCAGGTGATCACTGAGTAAACTGACCAAATGATGCAATGGCTGGAATGTCCAATTTCAAATTGAAAGAAAGATTATCTTATGAAAAAGACGCCTTCATGCTTCTGGAGGTTACCGTTCTCTTTCTTTCTTCAGAGTTCTTGATTTTTAAATTTCAAAGAAAACTTCCAGAACCAATTTTCTTGCTTTCTTCTGAGCACCTATCATCAAGCAATTTGTCCAGCTTGTGAAGCAATCCATCTAGACATTGCAGTAAAACAAAACAGAAAAAGAAAACTCAATTCTTCTCTTACCTCTCATGCCCGAGGGCCCAGGTTGTGACTGGGAAGTGGAGGCGCCAACACCGCCTGGAGAAAACTGTTGACTGTGATCAAAGGAACCAGGCATGAACGGTGCCCCTGAACCAGGCTGGAGAGCAACAGGAAAGCCTGAACCATCTGCCCAACACAACACACATGTGGGAACTTTTTGTGATAATACAACAAATCAAAAATCACTTCAGGTTTTAGCTTAGCCTTCTTTTAATTCATTAAGATAGGTAAACAGCCATTTGCAATGTACGTTACATCATACATGCAATGCCTAATATACTTTTTCAATCTCTGTTGTTAAACAAACAAAACAAAAAGAGGGAGGGGGGAGAGAGAGATCGTTTCATATCATCCAGAGGGCGGTGTTTAGTTGCATATTTGAAAATTTGTGCCTGTTTTGTCTGGTTGTATTAAATATGCGTTCTGATTATTCTTTCATGTTTTTTTCTGGTTTTTATGTGTGTGTCTGCGTGACTCACTGACTGTTTCAAAAATGTGTCTATCCTCAGCAAGTTTGGCTGGCAGGCGTAGACCACTAGGAGTTGCTGGTTGCATAACTCTGAAGTCAAGGCATCATGCTTATCATCATATAAACCAAAAAATTGCCTAAAATCAAATTAACACTTTTCAAGGAAGCTGTATGAACAACTCTTTCTCAGGACTTTTGACAAAATTTGAATTCTGTTTTCTATTTTGTGACTGTCTGCCACTGTCCTTCACAGTATGTTTAATGCCTCTTCAAGGAGACAGAGACCTTGGAAAGTATAAAATCAGGATTTTCTTAAATGATTTTTATACAAAGAGGGAGACTGTTACAACAACTTGTCTATCTTGAATCTCAATTCAAGGATAACCTTTATCTTTTGGCTCCAGCCTCTCAATCTCATTCTAATCTTAATCTGCACAAGTTAACACAAAGATGAACATTTTCTGTAAATCGAAAATTACAGTTAGTTTGTTCTTTCAAAAATATAGCAAAAGTATCATAACAGAATAAGAAATATTACATAAAAAAAAAGACAAACGACCTTTAAAACAGTAACCTCAGTAAGTAAGCAATTGAAAAAGAAAATCCTGTTTTGTAAGTGGCAGTGGAAAACAAATGACAAATTACCAAATATTGAAATAATCAAAACTTACTAAAAACATACATATACTATTATTATTTATAATAATAATAATGACAGTTGTTTATGTACAGCCAGCACTATTCTCCAAACTCAAATGGATAATCTGACTTTTAAAGAAGCACAGAGAACTGTAACTTTGAAAAGTTAGGTCTATTTCTATTTGAATTGAAGGGCTTATTTCTGCAGTGCCATTTTCTTTTTCTTTATAAAATTCATTACAAACTCAGATGACTTTGCCATCAACTGGGATTGTCATTATGTACACAATTTAACCAATATTCCTTTATGCTAGTGTAATATTCAGTCAGCTCCGCTGTAAAATCGCTATGCTCTGAACACAGAGGGCTGTGGGTTCAACCTTCGGGCGAGAAGTTTTTTTGAGGCATCGGTGGTTAGGATGGTTGCTTGGTATATATAAAACATCGGAGAAATAGGTTGATTTCCCAGGTCCCACCCCTTGAAGACCAATTAGACATCTTGCCTTTCTGAAGTCTTGGTTTAATAAAAATGTGAATACGATTATGAATTTGAAGCAAGGGAGATGGGATGGGCACACCCTCATGGTGCTGGTCCCAGGAAAAGTTGAGGTCTCTGCCACCTCACTCCCCTACGACCTCAGGGTTATGGAACTATCTAGGTAGGACCTCAGGACCTGGCCGGCTAGCTTATGGGTATATATGTGCAGGCTTAAGGCTTGTGCCATGATCATCCTGGATCTTCCCCATCACATGGCACCTGTGACGTTATGTGCATATGGAATTTGTTCCGAGCGCAGAGATGTCGTCTTGAGAAACTGAAACTGAAACAAACCTTTACAGAAACAGACCATGCAGTGTAAGAAAATGACACAAATATTCCACAAGGTGGAATTACAAATGTTTTTCCTTCACTATGTAGAGTTCATATCACATATTTAAAACAAGTGGGGGTGGGTAAGTGGGGTGGACAACATAAAAGGGATATCAGCCACTCTCTTACCAATAGCAACGTTACTTTTTTCTGGTGGGTGGTGTTTTTTTGCTTCTTTGTTTTTTGTTGTTTTTTGTGTTGTTGTTGTTGTTGTTGGTTTTTTTTTTGGTTGTGGTGTTTGTGGTGATGGTGGTGTTTGTTTCGCTCTTTGTTTTGTTTTTTATGTGGGGAGGGGGGAGGAAAGGTAGCTGCTCCGTCTTCTGCAACGCCTCTGTGTCACTACCCCCATGCTGCTCAATGCAGCTCTCCCGAGTCCAAAACACCTCCAAACCCATCAAAAAAGAGGCCACCATGACAACAAGGCATGGAACTTGAAAGGCCACAAAATCTGAGACATTTCTGTAGTTTTTCACAACATCATGATGATGACAGTGATGATGCTATGGAGGACTTTCTATCTGATTCTGGATTAAGACTGTCGGACATGGCTTTGTAAATGTGTGAGGCGAGAGTGACAACCACCACACTACCGAAGCATAAAAAATGTAGAATAGATAAAACATGGCTTGGTAGGACCTCAGGACCTGGCCAGCTCATGGGGTTATGTGCAGGCTTAAGATTTGTGTAATGATCACCATACACATCGCACTTGTGACATTACTGCATATGGAATTCATTCTGGCAAAGACGACATTACTGCATATGGAATTCATTCTGGCAAAGACGTCATCTTGAGAAACTGAAACTGTAAATGTGTAAATTTTGTCTCTGACTAAAACCCAGACATAATTATGTAAAGAGTGGTCTTTGCACGATCATGTGGTAAAGTTGCAAGACCTAAACACAAAACACTAATCCAATTTTTTAACACTTAAAAAAAAACAAAAAAAACAAAAAAAAAAACACTGCACAACTGCAGAGGTCTGTCTTGTCACACTGTATATGGCAGTCTGACAATCCTTTCCCCGCTTCTCCTTCTGAAAAATAAGTACAATTTAAGAAGAAAACACACAACAATCTTAATCAACAGATCTTTTCTTTTTTAAAATAGAATTTAGAAATCATCTTTTTTAAATTTGAGAATCTGAAGTGAAAAGGTTTTTTAATTAAAAAATTAGCCACACAAAAATTAGTCAATTAGAGATTCAGTTAATTTCTCTAACATTGGAAACAGAAAAAGAAATCAAGCAAAATTTGTTTTTATTTTTCATTTCTTAACTTTATCAATAAAAAAAATAAAGAGCTCTCTAAATCAAACATTTTGAGCTGAAATTTGAATTTACATGAAAAAAATTAAAGGGTGGTTATTTCATTTCAAATAAAAAGCCCACATGTTTAGACCTAAATTATATGGTCACAATCCCTGGCCACAGAATCTACAATAATAAAATGTGCTGAATGATCTTCCATCATGCACTGACCCCATTCCAATACAGTACCTCTCTGCGATTCAGTGAACTGATGACCAGTGGAGTTGCTGAAGTCTGAACCTTCCCCCTGCCCATACTCTTCCTTGATGAACGTCACTTCCAGGTCCCCATCACTGTCATCGTCTCTCTTTGAAAGATCGGAGTCATTCTGATTCTCCACGGGCTCCAAAACACTTCCCGCTAGATTCACACCAAGATCAGAATTGTCACTCACGTTGGCAGTTTGTGGCAGCAATGTCTCTGATGTTCCACCACCATCAGATGACACCAGACCCTGTATGTTTGCTCTGGACCTGGCTGGACTAGATGAGCCGCGATGGGATGATTCTGACGACAGGTGGGGAATTTTGGCAACATGGAATTCACTGCCCTGTTCCAGTGATGACTTACGTTTGGAAGAACTTTTGTAATGAAACGAATGTGACTCTTTGGCATCGGAAGTCCGTCTGTGTTTGTCTCGCGACTCTGTCAATGAAGAGCAAATGCTGGATAGCGCGGATGACACTTGGCTCACTTCATTCTGATCTATAGACTCGCTATCTACTACACCCTGATCACAGTCAGACAGTATCTGTTTCCTTCTGTCCTTGTCCTCAGGTTTGGCTTCAGCATGAAAGCTGTTGCTGATGAATAATGTGGAATTTTCAGCATTTTTGCACACTTTTTCTTTCAAAACATAGTCAAGTGAGTTCCCTTTGTCCACACTGAGGTTAATATGTCCGATGATTTCAATTCCGTTTTGAAATTCCAGGTAGCCATGGCACAGAGTCTGTAGAGATTTGATCAAAGCGTTGATGAATTTGGCCGCACCAACCTCTCCTGTCTTGTCCATGTCTGGGGTGTATTTCAAGCCAGTTACATCAAAAAACCTGCAACATAAAGAAAAGAAGAATTAAGAAAAAGCGAGACAGGCACCGAGACAAAAAGTGAGCAAGAGAGACAATCACGGAGCAAACTAGAGATAGAGCAAAGATAGATTAGGTTAAATATTATCAGTTTATTCTTATTCTTATTTGAAAGCCCAGCTGTCTGCGTACAGCCATATCAGGGCTATAAGTATAACCATTTCAATATACACACAGCACTTCAACAGGAAAACAAGGAACTGAAAATTAAGTACACATATCAATGTATTCACACACATTTATTTTGTAATCTACGGAGATGCCCCTGGCGCTGACCACTGTATCCAATTTATCACACAGGGGATTTAAAAAACATACTTTGTATACAAATTTAAACATATCTAAGGACATTAAAACATATTAAAAATGGGCCTAAATAGTAAATTATCTAAAATTGCTTCCTCAGTCACATCTCATTTCTCTACAGCGAAAAATGCACTTAATATACGTACCCAATTATCAATTCTAAGAAAAAGTATGTAAGACTTTATTTAACACAGTATACAGGTGAATGAACCAGCAAGGCAGAAAATGACAGGAAGGACAGAAAACAAAGGAACAAGGCAGAGACAAAGAGAATGATAGAAAAGAGGTACTTTCTAGCACAGAATTTCCAGGTGGGGACATCCTGACATCCCCATGGGGGGGGGGGGGGGGATTATCAGTAGGCTATATCACTGATAACTGGCCACTTTGTGTGGACACATACCTAAAATGTAAAGGGTTTGAGGATATTTAAAATATTAGTATTGATTATAAATTTAAATGATATTTTTGTCTTAAACATTTTGAAGGTGTGGGACAGATAGGCCTACCCAACAGAGAACAAGATTTCTATGATTATTTTATGCTATTCTCCCATCTTGGGAATCTTCAACATGCATTTAAATAGCCTAGGCCTAGTCCTTTGACTTCCCCACCTAATCCATGCACAACACCGAATCGCCTTGAACACGAAAGTCATTTCTGTGCTCGGTAACAGTCGGTTGCTTATGGAAACAAATACTCAGAATGCACTCCCTTGAACTCTTAAGAATGACTGCCTAGAATTATGGCCGATATTTAGGCGTTACACCCTCCCTCGGTTTTTTTTTTTTTTCCAGATCAATTCTAAATATCAGCCAACGCATGCAATGTCATGTCATATGTCTGTATTCAAGAGATTCAAAAGTGCAGTAAGGCCTACATGCCAGGAGAAAAAATGCAAGGGAAATCTAAATTCCATAGGATTTGTCACAATTTTGTCATTTTATTCGATTTTCATGCAAGTGGTAGTCGATATTCATTGGCATTGGCAGAGTCAGTCTGAAATTAATGCTCCCATAGCCAAAAATAGCGCATGAAGTCTCTCTCTCTATTACGTATTGATCAAACTTGATTCACATCTACCGATTGTTCTCTTTACTTGGCTAGTTTAGCAACAAATAGTAGCCGGCAAACCGACGGCGGCAAAAGACGGCAGGAGTAAAAAGCCGAAAAAGAAAAGAAAACGAGATAAGCCTGCTCAGATTGTATCTTTTCGGCTAGCAATGGCAAACGATCTACGTAAACTGGGAGCTCAAGACTTTACATAATTTTCATTAAAATCTTTAGCTTTCCTATGAATCATCTCACCAAAGCACAAAGATGAATATCAGTGGAAAAATCAACGGAAATGTGCACAGAAAATTTCAGCACCAGCAGCAGCGAACACAAAGCAGGAAGAACCGCAAGGGATGTAATGGCTGCACGATAACGTCTTTTTACCGCAAGCTTCCAGAACTAAATCACATTCCAATTGTATTCAGGCCAGTGCATAATGTGGTTCATTAAAAAAAAAAAAGCAAATCACTGATTGGTCTAAGATTTTACATTCAGGCCTTCCACATGAACATATAAGGCAAAGATGAGGAACTGTTCCTGGCCCACATGAAATGATATAAAATAAATAGCTGCGTGATGTACAGTAATGTCTAATTCTCCACAGAATTACATAATTTTATTTCATACCAGTTACATGGTAAATTGGGTTTATCATTTCAAAATAAGAACTTGCTGTAACTTAATCGATGATACAGCAACAATAATGATAAACACACACACACACAAACACAGAGTGTACACACCACACACACACACACACACACACACACACACACACACACACACACACACACACACACTCATTACATAAACTTTGAAAATAGCAAATCACCTAAGCCGTTTCCTGCCGGCAGAATTATACAATCCCTTATGTATAGGTGGAAACTTGATGCATTCAAAACAAAATACACCAGGAATATAGTGTGTCTGTGTGGAAAGAAGATAACGCATAGTCATATTCTTTCATGTGTTCAGGTAACACGACATATTCCTACACTCTCTATGAAGACAATTTCTACATATTTGCCTCACCATCATAAATATATGAATTTTTTGTTAGCCTGTCAAAAAGTCCTATAGCAAATTACCTTTAAAATGTTATTTCACTTGTTCACTGTTATGGTTAGTTTTAGTTTTATTCATTTATTCTAGATATTTGTAATTTTGTTTGTTAGCTTGTTTGTTTAACTCGTATACTATGGTAACATTATTTGTTATTTCTACCTTTCCCTCCTCGAAACACTTGTTTTCTGGATCATCTTTTCTCAAGACCAAAATTTACAATTTTCAAATATCCTCTTCATTCCTCCTCTATCCCCCCATCCCCCCCTTTTTTTTTGTTTTGTTTTTTTGTTTGTTTGTTTGTCTAAAATCAGTTTAGTGAATAGACATTAAATCGAAGACACCACACACACACACACACACACACACACACACACACACACACACACACCACACACACACACACACACACACACACGCACACACACATATATCATTTGAAATTGTAAAAAAAAAATTTTTAAAAACGACATTTTCTTCCCTCACCCCCCACCCCGCTTCTTCAGATCCTCTTTTGGAAAATCAATAGATCTAAAAGACATTCAAAATGGACCAGTTTGATTTAAACCATAATAATTGCAAAGAACAAATATTGATTGAAGTCATTTTGAAAAACAAAGCAACAGATAGACAAAAGCTTTCATAACATAACACAATAAATTAATTACCAAACCATTTTCTATTTTTTCATGTCATGTGACACCAATATTTATACTGTTCTGGAAAGATCTTTGAAGCATAAAGTCATTATAACTGTTTCATTACTGAATTATTATCATTAATGTCATCATCATTCTTATTGTTAATATTGTCATCATCGTCAAGATCATTAGTACTACTACTACTACTACTACTGCTGCCGCTACTGTACCCGCTACTGCTGCTGCTGCTGCTGCTGCTACTACTACTCTACTATTACTAATGCTACCACCACTACTACTACTATTGCTATTGTTGCTACTGCTGCTGCTACTACTACTACTATTAATGTTTAAAGTCCAGCCAAATGCCCAGAGCCCTGACAGGGCTGTAACCATCCCAAACAAAACACACACATCTAAACACATGGATGACCATGGAAAAAAAAAAACATGGAAACGAAAATTAAGTACATGTATCATTGAATTCATGCAAATAATCTAAGGATATGTCCCTGGTGTCGTCCATTTTGCTGGATTTGCTGCCACGGGAGTTAAAAAAAAGAAAAAAATACATGAAAATTACCCTATAGCACCTACAACTAATACTAAGCAGTTCACAGTTTCTTGGAGGTAAAAATGCAATTGATATATATATATATATATATATTATGTGTGTGTGTGTGTGTGTGTGTGTGTGTGTGTGTGTGTGTGTGTGTGTGTGTGTGTGTGTGTGTGTGTGTGTGTGTGTGTGTGTGCGTGCGCAATTATCAGTCTAAATGCCTTGGTATAAAAATATTGGAGAAATAGGTTGATTTCCCAGGTCCCTCTCCTTGATGTCGATGATCAATTAGCCTTCTTGCCTTTCTGAAGTCTTGGTAAAAAAAAATCAACAACAACAACAAAAGTGTGATGCTGCACTGTGTCAACATACTTTCAAAAGGAAGAGCAGCCCAAGTTTTATGTGGTAAATCCACTCTGACAAAAGAAATTAATATGAATAGTAGACAGAAAGTGTGCAAGGTGTTATGGAAAACATACATGTGAATGGACCAGCGAGATAGAAAATGATAGGAAGAGATGACAAAAATCGATGGAGCTAAGCGAGAATAAAAAGAGTGACGGAAAAAAGGAAATTTCTAGCACAGAATTTCCAGAGGGAAGGTGCACTATTCATACTGAAAATCCCCCGACATCCCATGGGGGAGGGTGACAAGGTGGGGAGTGAGGTGGTTGACTGTATGCTTGCTGACGACACTACTCTTGACACATCTGGGAAACAGATTTCTCAAATTCAAGAAATGTTACAACTGTGTACAAACCAAGTATCAAAATGATGTGATTTGAACCATATGCAGGTCAATCCAACAAAAACAAAATTAAAGGTAATAAGAACTCGCCATAAACACCAACCATTTAAACTATATCTTTAATCAAATTTAGATAGTAAAAGAGAAGAGCGTCGGAATAGTTCAGACGTTTGCCTGCCAATAACTAAACTTGAGGTTCCAGGGGTCATTCCATGTTGAAGCCTCGACTTTTCTTCCTCAGTTTGACCAGAAAATTGAACTGAACATTTAATTGTTTTGTTTTTTTGCATGTGAATGTGTGTGTGTGTGCGCACGCACACATATAGTCATTTACATGCACACATATACACAGAACACACACTCACTCACTCACACACACACACACACACACACACACCACACACACACACCACACACACACACACACACACACACACACACACACACACACACACACACACACACACACACACACACACACAACCATCACACAAATTCTATTCATTCAGTTCAACGAAATACACAGTTATTTATCATCAAAGAGTTATTTACTATAAAGTGTTTCTGAAACAATGCAAAGAGAGTGAATATCATGCAATTGTTGTCGTTTTGTTTTGTTTTGTTTTGTTTTTTAGTGTTTCACTTTTTCTTGGATGTGAGTTTGCACATTGTTTTTGCTCACACCGCACAGGCAGTACGTTGCTGCACAGTCTGCATAATCTGTCTTTAGTGGGTGTGCATGCTGGTGTTTGGATGTTTTTGTAAGCCACCAGACATAAACATGATTTACAGGATCTTTAATGTGCATGTTTGATGTTCTGTGCATGCATATACATGAAAGGGGGATTCAGGCACAAACAGGTCTGCACACACGTTGACCTGGAAGGTTGGAAAAACCTCCACCCTTCACCCATCAGGCGGGAGGTACCCAGACAGGATTGAACCCCAGACCTTCCGTCTCCATCTCTAAGCTCTGAGTTCTCTCTCTCTTTCCCTCTCTCTCTCTCTCTCTCTAACACACACACACACACACACACACACACACACACACACACACACACCACACACATCAGTGAACATACGTATAACTGAGTTCAACACATTTCACGTTTATTCATCATCAAAGAGGTCTTTACAAAGTGGTTCAGAAACAACACACACAGACAGCATACCATGTATGAAACACGTTTAAAACAAACATCACAACATCACTTTCTTCTCCTCATCCATACACAAATGATGAATGGAAGCACAAATGTATCAAAACATATCCCCACGATCCTGAGTTTGTAGGGGAGGGAGGGAGATGGTGGAGGCCTCAAGCTTTTCTCAAGAGCCAGCAGCAGGCAAGGTGGTGCCCATCTCTTCTCCCTCGCTGCTTAACCTTCTCCAAAACTGAACAGAGTAAGATACCATGGTGGGTGGACTGGAAGCCACAGGCTCAAAGTAATCCCCCCCGCCCCCCTTCTTTTTCCCTGTCCCCTTTCTCTCTCCTGTCTCCTTTATCTCTCTCTAAGACTCAAACCCCTGCAACTGGACTGAAAACCAAAAGCTCTACCTCAAAGATGACCAAACATAACAGATACATCACTCACTTCAAACATGCATTGACTAAAGATGAAAACAATACCACACATTTACAACAATGTACATGAACACATACAATGATACATACACACTTTATTGATTGCTCTGAGTTATGGCAACACAGATTCAAAGTTTAAATGTTGCCCTGTAAAACAAAGTGTTCAAAGGTCAAAGTTTGCCCCATAACACAATGTATTGGGGAGAGGCCTCGCTACTTATTCTCAGGCCAGTTTTCGTGTTTTATTTTCCTCAATGTGAACAGGGTCATACTTGCACTGAAGGCCACTAGAAAAAAACGGAATCATAAACAAACAAAATTGAATAAGCACACATAGTTGATAAACACAACGAGAATGGTGCAAATTTTTGGCCGATGGCCTTTGTCAAGTATCCACAATGGACAACAAAGAATAGATTCATTAGATTTAGGAGAAAATCAACAGGTCATACAATTTCCCCGATATTTTGTTGAGTTTGTAGTTTGCTCAAGAGGAAATCATTGCATTCGGACAATTCCATTGTTATTGATATTTTTATTGTTGTGTAAAGCCCAACCGACTGCGCAGAGATATATTAGGGTTATGACCATCTCAAAAAGTACACCATAAGTCACTAGAGAAAAACAAAACCTGGGAAAAAAAATTAAGTACACTTACCATTGCATCAGCACACATACTCTAAGGATACATAGTAATCATTTCATCCAGTCTATCATCAGGAGATTTTAAAAAATGTGCCTGAATACAAATATAAATATAACTAAGAACACTATAACATATATGAAAACAGCCTAAATCACCTAAAATTCCTTCTGCACATCGCATTTCCTTAGAGCCAAAAATGCACTTAATACATACATCCAACTATCATGCCTAAAAGAAAACATGTAAGGCTTTACAGAACACACACAGGTGCATAGAGCAGCAAGGCAGAAAATAACAGACAGAAATGACACAAAGCAAAGGAGCAAGGCAGAAACGAACAGAGTGACAGAAAAGAGGAAATTCCTGGGACAGAATTTCCAGAAAGTGGGGATACTATTCATACTGAAAGAGCCCCTGGCATCCCCACAGGGGAGGGACAATTTCATACGCCAGCAAACAGTCAGCAGAGTCTTTGATGCTGAGCAAAATCTTATGCTTTGGAAAGGTCTTGAAGCAGGAAGGGTCGGAAGGGACCCTTGATACACTACGCTGACACCACCGGAATGATTGAAACATTTTGACTGGCATCAAACAGTACAGTTTCTGAGTAGCAGGCTAGGATTAAACTGGAGACAACAGACGCTGAGTCCACCGTTTAGTTGAAAGAACCAATCAGATATTTTGTTAACCCTTTGATTCCCTCATCCTATCCGCCAGCATTCTGCACTGTCAGTCATGACAGTGAAACAAAAACTTAACCCTTTCACTTCCTTCACCCTATCCACCATCTTCCCGCAGAAAGCTGGTGGTTAGGTTGAAGGAGTAAAAGGGTTAAGTTTCTGTAGCTGGTGGATAGGGTGCGGGAGTGAAAGAGTTAAACATGGAGAAGAAAAGAGACCTCAGAGACAACAGATCATACCATAATTTCTTTGATATTTCAGTGAGTTATCTTCCCCCAACCAGTTATTTACATGTTTTCATTCCATTTTGTGTGAATGCCCAGTTTCTGTTGTCACTCAAATGCTGACAGTCACTTTGACTCACATGAAGGAAGTTTTGGGTGAGGGAATGAAATGGTTAAGTGTTTACAGTTTATGGACAGGAAAGGTTTAATATCAACGAGGGGAGATAAGATCAGAATGAGAAATACTTTGGTGGTGGGCAGAACAGTAAAAACATCAGTTCAGTCATGGTTTCTGATTTAGGATGAATAAAGTCTTGGATTAATACGATCATGTGCCAGCACTCTGGTGTACAAATGTACTGGTGCGCATGCACACAAACACACACCACATTCAAATCCCCACTGCTGCATTACACACACACACACACACACACACACACACACACACACACACACACACACACACACACACACAATCATATGCACAGAGTGAGACACATACACAACAAACTCACTTCACATTCTAACATCCATCCCTGCATCACACACACACACACACACACACACACACACACACACACACACACACACACACACACACACACACACACACACACACACACACACACACAAGATGAATGAGATAAATATACAGCAAACACACACCATATTCAAATCCCCACCATTGCGTTACTCACACACACACACACACACACACACACACACACACACACACACACACACACACACATACATACATACACACAAACGCACGCATATATGCACACACAGAGGCACAAACACATGCACATACATATACACAAGCACACATGCGGTCACACACACACATACACACACACACAAACAAATACACTAACTCACATGCACAAATGAGTCAGACAAATACACAACACACATCAAATTCTAACTCCCAACCCCCATCTTCACACACACTCACCACACACACACACACACACACACACACACACACACACACACACACACACACACACACACACACCACAACACACACACACACACACACACACACACACACACACACACAAACATACACACACACGCGCACACGCACACGCACACGCACACGCACACGCACACACACACACACACAACACACCCCCTCATCCTAACGCGTCAGACTTATGTGAGTACATATGGTTGATCAATGTGGCCTTCCTCTTCAACACCTTTCCACAAATGTTGCACACAAACCGTCGCTGAAGGTGAACCGTCGCTTTGTGCAATGACAGCCCACCGCTAGACGTGAAAGACGCGTCGCAATATTCGCACAATAAAATCTTGGACTGGGCCATGTCTCCCCCACCAGCCGGCTGTGTCTTGAGGTTCAAATCTGGTCTTGTCGATCCTGAGCCTGAGCCTGAGTGGGGGTGGGTGAATGAACTCAACTGGGGGGTATTGCCAGAAAAGGTTCTGACGGATGAGGCGTTCGCATGTCCTGGGTTCTCATGGTCCGGGTGTGACTGACTCCTCGAAATTCCTGTCGACAGACCACATCATCTCGTACAAAATTTCTTGCTATTACTACTGTTTTGTACTTAAAGCCCAGCCGACTGCTCAGAGCCATGTTGGGGCTATAACCAAAATGGACATCTAAACACAACAATGACCTAGCAAAAAAAAAGGAAAATCTGGAAAAGAAAATTAAGCACACATATTACTGCAAATAATCTAAGGATGCTCTGGTGTTGACCATTCCATTCAGTTTATTACTAGGATGCATCACACACACACACATACACACACACACACACATACACACACACACACACACACACATGCACATACACATGCATATACACATGCTACACACACGCACACTGAAGTGTAGGGTGTTAGCCAAGCGGTTACAGTGAACACCAGGGAAGCGATAAAGTCCCAAGCTCGATTCTCCTTTGGGCAGGGACTGTTCGGAGTGTTCCTCCCTCTATAACACTTTGAGTGTTAAGTTGAACACCGACCTCTCAAGTGAAATGATTAACCAAGTCCCAGAGTGCAGCATTCTCTCAGCACATATAAAATAAGTCACAGCAACACAGAAGCTGCTCTAGCATAATATATATATTTACACCACAAAATTCACTTAAAAAGGTTTAATACAAATATTTGCATACACAAAGGAGGGGGGCAAGGGTGGTGCTACACAGTGATGATACGCTCTTCCCAGGCAGAGCAGTCTGAACAACACACAGTGTGAAAGATAGAACCGAAGGTATGAATATACATCACACAACACCGTCAAGCCTGTGTACACACATGCACGCCAAAAAAAGAAACACATTAACATGTTGACAACACTCACACAAGAATTACGCTTTCATAATCATGCAATGTTTGTGTAAAAGTAAAATCATGTGTCTGTTTAATTGAACTGCTAATAAAATCATGTATCCATTTAATTAAATTGCTGCAAAGAACTCTTTTTACAAAAACAGAGACATCTACATGGGCTTAAAGAAAACTGGACTCCAAATCAGACAGTGGATTAAATGTGACTTTTAAAAGGATTCTTACTGTTACTGTCAGTGTCACTTAAAGCCCAGCTGTCTTTGTACAGCCATATCAGGGCTATAACCGTTTCAGTACACATACAGTACTTCAACAGGGGAAAAAATGGAACAAAAAATTAAGTACACATATCAATGCATTTGTGCACATAATCTAAGGACAAGCCTCTGGCATTGACCTCTCCAACCAATTCATCACACAGGGGATTTAAAAAATATACCTGAATACAAATCTAAACATAACTAAAAACTCTAAAACCATATAAAAACAGACCAAAGTTACCTAAAATAGTTTCAGCACATCTTATTTCCCTAAGGCCAAAAATGCACTTAATATATGTACCCAATTATCAATCCTAAAAAGAATATGTAAGTCTTTATCAAACACATACAGATGAATGGACCAGCAAGGCAGAAAACAGAAAGAAATGAGAGAAAGCAAAGGAGCAAGGCAGAAAGAAAGAGAGTGACAAAAAAGAGGAAATTTCTAGCACAAAATTTCCAGAAGATGGGGATACTATTTATACTGAAAGAGCCCCCGGCTTCCCCATGGGGTGCTTTTAAAAGGAATTCACACAAGCAGAAACAATCTTAACAAAACTGTATACCTGATTATAAGATGGGATACCATTTCCTTATAGGAAAAATGTTACATATCCATTTTCATTTTCTGAATGAAACAACAATAAAACAACACATACATAACAATGCTGATAACATAAATGTACAAATATGTTATGTTACACAACAAACTTTTTTACATAAAAAATCCAAACGCTGACTTAATTTTAAAACGATGACAAAAATATGTGAAACCACAAACCACACATTCACAATGTGCATCTTTTCGCTTCTTGTTCTATCTCACAATTTTCATTGAGGTTCTCTTTTATACTTTTGTTTTTCAATTTATTTGTAGTCTCTTTACGCATTTGGATGTATCTCCTATGCATGTGTGTATTTTGCCAGTAAATGAATGTATGTGTCTTCTGCCATACACAAACTTATCTTGTAAATATATGAATTAGTGTGTTTTTTTTTACAATACAATTGCATTTCTATGAATATGAAAAATTATGTCTTCCAAATATATGAATATACATCTTTTAATTGGTTATAGCACAGCATTGGAATGCTAAGAAAAACATAAAAGGGGAAAGAAAAAAAATACACATATACATTTTTAACCGTCGCCATTTTTCTGCGATGCATGAATGCGCATTCCTTTGCCCGCACTGTACAAGGGGTTACGTTGCAGCCCAGTCTGGTATGCACACTCTTGTCTTTGGTGGGTTTGTATGCTGGCTGTTTCCATGTTTCCATAAGTCAGCCCCTGACTTGAATAACAGGATCTTTAACATGCATATATTTATATTCAATGTTGTCCATGCATGTGCACACAAAGGGGTTAAGGCGCTAACATGTCTACATACATGTTGACCTGGGAGATGGGGACATCTCCACCCTATACCTACCAGGTGGGAGGTAACCAGACAGAATCGAACCCATGACCTTCCGACTGGAAGTCTGATGTCTTACTCACTTGATTATTGCACTTGATGGTTTCAAAATTTATTACATTTATTATAAGTGACAAATTTATTATAAATGAGCTGCTTTATTTGTAACTTTTTTTTTCAATCTGTTTTATGTCTCAGGACCCCTGTTATACTCAGTACATGCAATGATGTGTATAATATTGGCCGACATGTGTAATAGTTGGCATATTAGATTAGCTCAGTTGTTGGAGCGTCATGCTCAAAACACAGGAGTTGCGGGTTCAATCCTCAGGCAGGCCATAATTTTTCCGATGGCTTGGCTGGCTCTTGTAACACAGTTGTGGACTCAAAATCTGATGTCTCAAGTTCAATCCCAACTCGCAACATAAAAGTCAGCCTGTTAACCACCCATCTCAAAGTTCCAATCATTCTGGTGGTGTCAGCTTCATGTTTCATACGTCCTGTTCTCCACACCCCAGCCCCTCCCCCAACTTTCCCAACTTCATTTCAAGAAATTGTCAATGCACAGGGTTTTCCGCAGGCTCAAACAGCTTTGCCAGATAACAGACGGCAGATTGGGCTGAGCACGTATGGAAATTATCTGGACACGATGATTGCCTCTTGAATAAACTCCCGCTCAAAACATTCCGTACATAACAAGACTGAAGTGAATGTGTGGCCCCGAGGGTAATACACTCACCTTGAATGTGAGAAACCCCTGAGTTCAAATCAAGAATAGCACAGGAACTCCCCACCCCCAAACCCCTATCCACTAGATTTTCAGTGATAGTCTAGGAACTAGTTTTCCAGATAAAACAATAAATCAGGTTTCTGTGTGCGACATGCACTCGGCCAACATTCAAGATCCCAATGGCAACAAATAAGTTTTCCCTGGCAAAATTTTGTTGCACAATCCACTGACACCTCTCACTCATGTAGAAAAGAAAAACAAGGCAAAAAAAAAAAAAAAAAAGGGGGGGGGGGGGGTAGCACTACACTGCAGTGATGTGTATTCCCCAGGGTCAGCAACCTGAATCCCACATGGTAAGTCCATTGTGAAACAAAAGAAATAAAAGCTTCAAATAAAACACACATGGATTTCATCCAGTCAAAGTAGCTGTGAACTATCTGAATATTCAACAAACTAACCCTCTGACTCCCACACCCTGTCCACCAGAATCCTGCATGGTCAACCATGCTAGCAAAGCAAAAGCTTAACCCTTTGACTCCCTCAACCCATCCACCAGCTTCCTGCAGGAAGCTGGTGGATGGGGTGAGGTAGTCAAGGGTTAAATTTTTGCTGTTGGTGGATCAGGTGCGGGCATCAAAGGTTAATACAAATAGCTTCAAATGTAAAAACAAATGAAAAAAAAATTAAAGAAAAAAAAATCATGTATGCACAGGTCATCAAGTTACAACAGCTGCAGAAATATCTGGATACTTCACAAACAGCAACAACAAATATATGTACACGATTCATTAAGTCTCAGAAGCTGTGAACTTAAAGACTGCCAGTAACCATATTTTCAAGTGAAGTAAATGTCAGTATAATTCAGGGCAATCCATCATGATAGTACGGACAGTGTGATACTAACGTTCATAACAAAACTTAATGATGTACAATCGTGCTGCAATACTGTGAATCACAAAAACAGGAAAATAAAATCAGAATGCATATTTACAATCAGACGAGACATGTTCTGATTCTCTTTTTGTGTTTTTCTGGTTCCTGTTTGTTTGAACACAGGCGGTCGCACTTGTTTTGGATTTCCTGTAATACCATGTTATGCCACATCATGTCGCAAATACTCAACTGTGTGGGAGAATACTATAGACAGTGGTATGTTCAGAACATGAGACATGCTGGTTGGTGTGATTACTTCTCAGCTATGGCTCCCATTGTCAGACATCTGTATATATGAACGCTTCTAGCATGTTCTAAACATGTCTCATCACAGGTTGGACTAGTATTAATTTGCTCTCTCAACCACTGGGTCAAATCCAGTTGCCATGCACAGTGGTTAGTGAAACAGACTAACAACTGGATGGTCATGGGTTCGAATCTCATCAGTCCAGTCAAAATCATGGGCAGATTTTTTCGGTCCCAACCAGCTACTGCCCAAGAGTTAACCCTTTGGCCCCCGCACCCCATTCACCACCAACAAAAAAATCAACCCTTTGACTCCCTCACATATCCACTAGCTTACTGCAGGAAGCTGGATAGGGTGAGGGAGGCAAAGGGTTAAATGTTTGCTTTGCTGTCATATTTGACAGAGGATGCTAGTGGATAGGCTGAGGGAGCCAAAGGGTTAAGCATGGTATGCACTCACTGGGAAGACTGGGACCACACAGCCTAGTTTCATCCACTTCAAGGATATATCACCAAGGGTGCTGCTCTAATTTTCGTGACCAACACCACAGGTACCTGCATCTGCCTGGTTGACACCATGATATATATTATGATAGTAAGCATAGAGTACAGCCCTGTTACGCAGTCTCAATCCTAGACAGAACTCCACAGCATCATGATTATCATCCTCATCGTCGTACATCATCATCACAGCATTGTGAACATTTGTCCCTCACTCTGTGGCCATTGAAATGTCACAGAAATGGGACAGCAAAAACGATAAAAAAAAAAAGATTTGTCAAGTCACTGTGGATGTGAACAATCAGACTCACTGCTGCTGTGTCACTGTGCATCTCGACACAAGTGTCCACCACGGTTTATTGTACCGGAGGTTAGGAATGAATGAAGAGAGAGATAGAGAGAAGAAGAGCGGGGATGGCAGAGAATGAGGAGAGGGAGTGAGTGGGTAGGAGAGATAAGAGTGAGAAAGCATGGGAAAAGATGATCATAATTCGAGTTCTCTGCACAAATATACATCAAACAGAACAGCACGCGTATGTGTCTGTTATACCACATAATCAATATCCGATGCATTGAATAATTATCATAGTCATGAATGGAAAGAATTCTAAAAAAAACCAAAAACCAACAGATAACACAAGAACACTGCCAATACTACATATCACATTGAACAAACCTGCTTATATCATATAATGCACAGAGAATATTTTGCATGAAAAATGCAAAAATGTTGATATGGGCACCAAAAATCAAAATAACCAAAAAAAAGTTAATCAAAGCCACTAATGGCAGTCTCCTCACAAAGGCGGATACTCAGTCCGTCTCTGTGTCAGAGTAATTAACGTTACTAGAACAAGTCAAAGTATGTTGTGACTTCATATGCAATGACATCAGCTCTGCAGAAATCCAGTGAGAGTGAGCCAGTTACCATACAATGTCTGTGATCAATGAACTTATCAGTTTTCTATGGACACAGCGGTACCTTGCTAAGTTTCAGTTTCACTTTCAGTTTCTCAAGACGACGTCTCTGCGTTTGGAATGAATTCCATATTCATTACTGTCACAGGTGCCAAGTGTATGGTGATCATGGCACAAACCTTAAGCCTGCACATGGACCCATGAGCTGGTCAGGTCCTGAGGTTCCAACTTCGCTAAGACTGCACATGAATGAACTTAAGTTTGGTGGTGTACTGGAGAGCTGAAAACAGAAAAGCTCACTCAATCTGGCTCTGTGAGTGAACAATCACTGTCATCACTAAGGAACTTAACTAAGAATGTGGGACCCTTAGAACACCGGATAAGAAAAGGCACTCTAGAATTCCACCAAGAAACCCAGCAGCAGTTGAAATTTCTCCAGTGGGTGGCCTCACGGCAACCTGATACTGATAGCTCCTATGCACTTCCAGGGACTGAGACTGTGAATGAAGTGAGGTTTGATGGCATATTGGAGAGCTGAAATGCTCAGTCTGGCTATACTAGTGAGGCAGTTATTGTCATTAGCAGAGGGCAAAACCATGAGGTGTACTTTGTGTGCTGTATCACAGCAGGCACCACTCAATTCCACTACCAGTGAACCAACAGCAATACCCCCCCCCCCCCTCTAATAAGTGGCTTCACTGCAACTAGATATCAATAGTTTCTGGTGCTGTAATTTTTAAAGCCCAGCCAGCTGCATAAAGCCATATCAGGGCTATAAACCTTTCAAAACAAACACAATACTGCAAACAGGAAAAAAAAAAAAAAAGACAATGCTATAAACCTTTCAAAACACACACAATACTGCAAAGAGGGAAAAAAAGGAAGAAGAAAATTAAGTACACACATATCAATGAATTCGCGCACATAATCTACGGAGATACCCCTGGCATTGACCACTCAGTCCAATTTATCACACAGGGGATTTAAAAAACATACCTGAATTTAAACATAACTAAGAACTCTAAAACATATATAAAAACATCTAAATTACCTAAAACTGCTTCCGCATATCTCATTTCCTAAAGCCAAAAAAGCACTTAATACATGTACACAATTATCAATTTTAAGAGAAAGTATGTAAGACTATTGAACACATACAGATGAATGGAACAGCAAGGCAGAAAATGATAGGAAGAAATGACAGAAAGCAAAGGAACAAGGCAGAAACAAAAAGAGACAGAAAAGTGGAAATTTCTAGCACAAAATTTGCAGAAGGTGGGGATACTATTTATACTGAAAGAGCCCCTGACATCCTCACAGGGGGTTTCTGGTGCTGATATTTCATAACAGTGAAACTAGGATCACAATTATTTTTATTATCAAAGGTGTTTGAAGCCCAGCCGACTTTTAGAGAGCAAAATATCACCCAGTGACGTCACCTTTACCAAGAGGAGAGACGGTGGATGAGGCCAACGGCAACTACACTGATCACCAAGATCCATGGCAGCGAACAGGATGGGGAACTGATCAGAAGTGGTCTGGATATACAGTGTATGGCATGTGCAAACAAGAAGAAACTTGGATACGAAACACTGCTGAAGAGCTGAAATGGCTGCGCATGGGAGTGGAATATGAGGCATAACATTTTTTTTCTGTGGTTGTTTAAAAAAATGAGTCAGGTCATGAATCCTAGCCATGGAAATGAGAAATGATCACAGAATACAAAATGTCAGACATGATGATCATATCATCACTGAACAAGTGTGCCAAACCATCAAACAGCACATCAGACCATTTGAAAATGTAATGAAAAGAAAACTACCAAATTACCTTGGTATGGCCATTTTTTTAACAAGATGGAATGGCCTCACTAAATCAGCTCTAAAGGAAATGCTGAGGGAGGAAGACAGAAGGGAAGACAGAAACAAGATTAAACAAAACATTGCAGGAATGGACAGAGAAACCATTTGCAGAGACCCAGATTTTGGCACACAACCAACAGAGCTGGAAGAATCTGGTGAACAGTTCTTTAGTGTGGTTGCACAGACGACTCCTCACGGAGATAAGGGAGAATAAGAAGAAGAGGAGTCAGGTCACTGTTTGGGTTCCGGACTGTCTGCATGCTTGGCGGCGATATGTCCCGGCAGAAGACTGGGTCTGAAATACACCGGGCAGAAAGGACACTTGAGACTGTTAGGACTGGGGCTGCTGTGTGAGTACATGTGGTTGGTCAGCGTCTCCTTGCGCGTGAACTTCTTGTCACAAATGCTGCACACAAACTTTCTCTTGAAGTGCACGCTGGCCTTGTGCAGATAAAGACCCGCGGGAGACGTGAAGGAAGCGTCGCAGTACTCGCACAGCAAGATCCTGGACCGCATCATGCCTTGGTGTTCCGGAAGCATGCCGCTCATTGACGGCATCACGATCTGGGGACTACTTGAAGGCACCATGCTCAGAGGGACTGGTTTGGTCTTGGGGTGAACATCGCTCAAATCTGGCATCTGAGATGCCAGTTCCTTGGCCGAAAGCTTCTTCTGCGGGGACTGACTGTTTTCTTCGGAGCTCTGGCCTTCTTGATTATCGCCAGGAGAATCAGGGTTCTGCTGGCTCCAATCCTCCCCTGAAAAACAAGTGTCACAGAGTGTCACAGTCATCTCTTTGACTCCCATAAGCACTAAACAGCTCATAAGCTAAGGTGTCAGGTTTAAAAGTCATATCTCACGTTATTTTCTTGTTCTTTTTTCATTTATTTCAGTTTCAAGATGGCATTGCAGCACTTGGATGAGTCCATAGGCACATTCACTACCAATGCCATGTGATGGAAGTATTGAAACATAAGGCACACACCATCCACCTGTACAAAACTCTACATGCTGGTGACATCCATTGAATCTATTAGTCTGTTCTTATTCATGTTTCATTTTCAAACTGAGTCAATTCTTTTTCATGTTGGTTTCAAATCAATTCTTATTCATATTTTATTTTCAAACTGAGTCTATTGCTATTCTTTTTTATTTTCAAACGGCATCTACTCTTATCATGTATAATAATTCATTTGACTCTTTTTTTATGTTTGTTTTCTTTTAACTCTAAAAGGCACCAACTGTATAACAGTCAAGTTTATGCTTTTGTTTTGAAAGCACAGTCTCTCTTGTTCTTTATCATTCTGTCGACTCTTATCACCCCAAAACAAAAAAGCCCATAGTTATGCAGCTGGTTTGTGTTAGTACTTTCGAAGGAAGTCTTTATTCTTAATACACAATCAGCCTTCAGTGGAGTGGTGGTAATGTTATAAATTATAAATCATGTTTGTACAGCTCCACTTTATTTGGACTCACTGTGCATTCTACAGAATCAGACGTTTTAATGGAGCACAGAGAACTCAAGCTGTTAGGCGAGCTGACCACACTCCATAATGTTGTTGTACAGTCTGTGTCTTTGGTAGGCAAGCATGCTGGGTGTTTTCATGTTTCCATAAGCCATGAGACGCTGACATGACTTACAGGATCTTTTAACCCTTTGATTCCTGCACCCTGTCCACCAGCATCCTGCATTCCTAACCATGCTAGCAAAGCAAAAATTTACCGCTTTCATTCCCTCACCCTATCCATCGGCTATCTGCAGGAAACTGGTGGATAGGGTGAGGGAGTCAAAGGGTTAAGCTTTTGCCATTGATGAATAGGGTTAACATACACAATTGATACTCTGTATGCCATACATACATATATATATATACAAAACCAGGACCTTCTGATAGGAAATGAGATAATGACCCACTTGGACTACTGTGCCCAGTGAACAACATTTTGCACAGCATGCTCACTGGCATTGGACACAAACCAGTCCTGGTGTACCCAACTCTTACAATGCCTGCATCAAGTGAAGTAAAAGCGCTCCAGTTTTGTGTGTGTTAAGCGATCAACACAGACTTCAACTGAAAAACAACAAACAAACAAAAATCTGATGGAGTTGATATCTTGTTGACTCCACAAAACTGTATTAACCCTTTGACTCCCACACTCTATCCACTAACTACAAAACCTTGACCTTTTGATCCACTTATCCACCAGGAATCTGGTGGATACGGTGCAGGAATCAAAGGGTTAAGTTTTTACTTTTCTTCATGATTGGCAGCAGATGCTGTCGATAGATTTGGAGTCAAGGTTAAGCATCTGCCTGGTTTTTTTCTTGTTACAGTACATGTTCCACTAACATGACTTTGACATTGGGCATGGTTTAGTTCTTGTTACAATACAATGTTCTACTATCATGACCTTTGACAATGGGTCGTGGTTTGTTCTTGTTACAGTGTTTTACTATCATGACCTTTGACATTTGGTCATGGTTTAGTTCTTGTTACAGTGTTCTACTATCATGACCTTTGACATTGGTCATGGTTTAGTTCTTGTTACAGTGTCTACTATCATGGCGTTTGACACATGGTATATGGTTTAATTCTTGTACAATACAGTGTTCTACTATCATGACCTTTGACATTTGTGCATGGTTTAGTTCTTGTTACAGTGTTCCATGACCTTTGACATTTGGATATGGTTTTAGTTCTTGTTACAGTGTTCCATGACCTTTGACATTTGGATATGGTTTAGTTCTTGTTACAGTGTTCCATGACCTTTGACATTTGGATATGGTTTAGTTCTTGTTATAGTGTTCTACTATCATGGTGTTTGACACATGGGCATGGTTTTAGTTCTTGTAACAATACAGTGTTTTACTATCATGACGACCTTTGACACATGGGCATGGTTTAGTTCTTGTTACAGTACAGTGTTGTACTATCATGATCTTTGACACATGGGCGTGGTTTAGTCTTTGTTACAGTACAGTGTTCTACTATCATGACCTTTGACATGTTGGCGTGGTTTAGTTTTTGTTACAGTACAGTGTTCTACTATCATGACCTTTGACAGTTGGCGTGGTTTAGTTTTTGTTACAGTACAGTGTTCTACTATCATGACCTTTGACACATTGGCGTGGTTTAGTTTTTGTTACAGTACAGTGTTCTACTATCATGACGTTCACCACTTGGAACGGGAAGTCTTTTGGAGACGTTCTAACAATGGTTCGGATATTCTGTATTTAGAACTTAATCTGCCCTCATGTGCAATGTGTGTGAGAATGCATGAGTTGCATTCAAGTAGGTGAGGTGTGGTGTGGTGTGCGCGTGCGTGCGTACGTGTGTGCATGTGTGCGTGCGTGTGTGTGTGTGTGCGCATGTGCGTATGTGTTTGCGAAGCAGAGAGAGATGGAGGGAAACAGACAGGAAACAGACAGACTGATAGAGAGATGCAAAAACTGAGAAATCCATCAATCTGCAACACACAAACAACAAGACAACATTAACAAAACTTCTCCTTTAAAGAAATCTCAGAAATGACTCAAAAAACTGACCCAGACGAGAGAAGTCGATGGCTCTTACAATGCAGCTGTTTTTTTTATTTAAAGATCCAGTTGTAGTAAGACAAAAGAATCACAGAACCACACATTCAGGAAAAAAAAATTACAAAACAATACAATGTCATACAATGCAATGCACTACAATACACCATACGAAACAACTAGAGCTGTATAAACAAGCAGATGTGTTTTTCAGTAATAGTGTAATGCCCTCATTAGCTTCACAGATAGTTTAGCCCTTTGACTCACTCATCCTATCCGCAAAATTCCTGCACTGTCAGCTATGAGAGCAAAGCAAAAACTTAACCTTTTCATTCCCTCACCCTATCCACCAGCTTCCTGCATAAGCTGATGGATAGGATGAAGGAGTGAAAGGGTTAAGTTTTTGCAGCTTATGAACAGGCTGCAGGAGTTATTGTTATTTTTATTATCGTTGTTTAAAGCCCAGCCGACTGCGCAGAGCCGTGTTGAGGCTATAACCAATTCAAAACATACAAAACTTCAACAAGAAAAAAAAGAAAAGAAAATTAACTACATGTATCAATGCATTCATGTGCATAATCTAAGTACATGCCCCCGGAGTTGACCATTCTGTCCAGTTTATCGCACAGGGGATTTAAAAAAACATACCTGAGTGGATCACCAAAACATACATAAAAACGGGCATGATTTACTAAAAATTGCTTGCGCATATCTCACCTCCCTAGTGCCAAAAATGCGCTTAATATATGTACCCAATTATCAATCCTAAGAAAAACTATGTAAGACTTTATCGAACACACACAGGTGAATGGACCAGCAAGGCAGAAAATGATAGGAAGAAATGATAGAAAGCAAAGGAGCAAGGCAGAAACAAGGAGAGTGACAGAAAAGAAGAAATTTCTAGCACAGAATTTCCAGAAGGTAGGGATGCTATTTATACTGAAAGAGACCCAGGCATCCCCACGGGGGGAAAAGGTTAAGATTAGGATTATGTTAATGGATGGGTCAGTGTTTGGGAGTCTGGAGTTTGTTCAAGACTGATTCATTCATCATGGACAATTCCATATGCACTCCACCCAAATCTGCCAGCGCTTGTTTCGCAGACTTCCTGAGCCCGAGCCAAACCCTATGTGCTGGTAAGGAAATGGAGAAGGGGGGATGAGAGAAAAACCTATGAAACCGTACACTGACACCACCAGAATGATGGAAACAACAAGATGGGTAGTGAACAGACCAGTTTTTAATGCCACAGACTGGGATTGAACTGGAGATACCAGATCTTGAGTCCACAGCTCTATCAAAAGAGACTACTGGGGCTAGGGCTCAAGCTGTACCCTTTCAGGACACTGCTGGCTGAGGTCAACAACAATCCAGCCTGAGACTTGCCTTGATAAATTAAAATACATATTTATGGATGTATTCATCTAAAATGTGGCATGCTAAAAGAGCACAGTTTAAGCTTTAGTTAAGTGTAACCTAATTTCTTTTGCCGAAGCAATGAGGTGACAGGCTTGATGGAAAAGGATATAACTTTGTGTACAAACACTCTTGCATTATTGCCCAGCTATTAATTGTTGATTTCTTGCATGAAATTGTCGCCTCTGGGGCTAAAATTCGAACCATGTGGTTCCTTGTCTATGCAGTTGTCCATTAAAAGTTCATGAAGGACTTTCTCCAAATGTATACCTCCATTGTTTCAACATTATTAAAAGACAGACAAATGCAATTTATACATGGGACAAAAGACTGGAAAAGGGAAGTAACTAATAATCATGGTCTGGATTAAAAGATTGGATATGGACGAGTTTTGGACTCTTGAGTTCCCTACGATGAATCTATTTTCTGATGTCAGCACTTGAGGATGATACACTGTTACTCAAAGTTGTCTTGGAATTTAACCACATGGAGTTAAACTTAACCTTTTCACTAACCTCTCCTTATCCACCAACTCAAAAAACTTAACCTCTTTACTCCCTCACCCTCTCCACCAGACAGATCCATGCAGGAAGCTGGTAAACAGGATGAAGGAGTGAAAGAGTTAAGTTTTCACTTTGCTATCAAGGCTGAAAAGTACAGGAAACTAGTGGATATGGTAGGGGAATGAAAGGGTTAGGTTTTAACTTTACTATCAGGGCTAATGATGCATGAAGCTGGTGGACAGGGTCAGGGAATGAAAGGGTAAAGTTTTGCTTTGCTATTAAGGCTGATAATACAGCAAGCTGGTGGACAGGGTAAGAAAGGGTGAAAGGGTTAGGTTTTCAATTTGTTATCATGGTGGTTAATGCAGGAAGTGGGAGGGTGGGAGAGAAGTTGAAAAGGTAAATCCTGTCCATAATCCTAAAAATAATGTTAACAGTAGATTTCATTCAGCTTTCAAAGCAGAACAGTACATACCCTGACACTGATTTAACTGTTACTACCAAACATAATGAACATGATAAAATTCACATCTCAGCAGAAAAACGCACATCAAAATACTGAGTCACATGACTTGGCTGCCTTTACCTTGACACAATAACAAACAGATCGGAAACGAAAACAACATGTATGAAAAATTCAAACAATAACTACGTGTATTTTATGGTGACCTCAGTTTTGGTACACTTGATGGTGTGCTGAAAGCTGAAACAAGTGATGGAGAAGATTTGGCAACAAAAAACAAAAACAATTACATTTTCCACAACCATCCTGATCAGTGTGCTTAGCAGTGCAAATATTCTCTCCTGCCATCAATAATCAAGGAATTTTCCATTTCATCTTAAATGAAGAAGTAGGTTTTGATTATAAGTGAAAAAAAAAACACATAAAAGTGGTTTCCAAAATCTAATAAACACCAATTCATGATCATGACTAGTTTTGGTGAAATACTTCTCAAACATGCTCCTTGTGGGCTGAAACAACCAAAACAATATGCATACACACAATTCACACTGCATTACTTTACGCAGAAGTTACCCTTTATAACTGTATATATATCTAGCTTTCTATCTACAGCATACAGACAATTATAAGACAAACAGCACACATTCAGCTCCAAGTACAGACATGAAGGGACAGAACATCGTGTCTGTGATCACTGCAGTGCTAAACCAAGAGACGAGTACCGAATTTTTCTTTTTCATGTCTATTTCTCATGTCACCAACAATCGGTCTATCTTTTTCTTATTTATGTTTGAAAGTAACACCGTGGGACCTTCTAAAATTCATGAGGTATTTCTCTTGGTCTGGAAACACTGAGGTCAGAATGGTTTTCATCACAAGAGGTGAACTTTTCAACTTCCTTGAAGTAAGTGCTGTGAGAAGTGTAGGGTAAAATATTGTTTGAAGGGGAGAGGGGGGGCAGGGTTCATCCTCTGAGGACCTTCTGTTTCTGGTTCTCTCCAGTTTCTTGCTACTGTCAAGGCTAGATAAACTTGCAATTTGCAGGAAATTTCACTCATAAAATGGAATTATAATCTCTGCAGTCATTAGTGTAGTGGACACAACACAGGACAGGAAGTATCCTATGGAGATCCAATGGATATGGACCTAAAGCTGGAAGCAGAAGTTTTATATTGGACATACCAAGCCCCATAATCATCATCAAGTACCCTGCCCTGGCATTGGCAATCATGGCCCTCCATATGTATTTATCCCTTGTTGCCGCAAGCACATCTTCCACCTTCTCTGTCCTCAGCCACTCTGCAAGTCCATCCATTTCTCCCTGGATCTACCTGGGGCTCTCTTTCCCTCCAGCTTTCCTATTGTGACCAGGTGCTTTAATTCCCCTTTCCTATAAAATGGCCTATAAATAATAAAATGATACCAAACCTGGGCTTAGTTTAAAAAATTGACGATTCAAAGTACCAGCTTGTCGTTAAGAATGAACTTAGCTGTGTATGTGTAGCAGGAGTTCATGAAGTTACAGGCTTTTTTCCCTGAGGTGCTTTCCGTAAAAGTGTCAGCAAGTCTGAATCTCCAAGCAGGACACCGATTGTGGTTAGTCTGCAAACCATCACATGAATGTCCCGAAGTATTTTGCCAGAAGTTTTATAAGCGCTGTAACCTTCCTTATTACACTTTCCCTAATAGATATTCTGATGCTCATCCTGAACAAAAGTAGGTGTTCCATGTTTCAGTTGAAGGTGAACTTTTAGGTTGGACTTGCGCGTAAACCTCTGAGCGCAGTAGAAACATTTATGCTCCCGGATGTTCAGGTGCATGTTCATGTGGTCCACGTAGTGAGTTTTATCCAGGAATCCCTTCCCGCAAAACTTGCACACATGGGTCTGTTTCTTCCTGAAGTGTATGGTATTCCTATGCTTCCACAGTCCGCTGTTGGTTGAAAATGTGGCTGAGCAATGTTCGCAGTGGAAAAGTTTGCCGTCTTTTGCAAAACTTCTCAAGTGGGTTCTCCTGGAGGACGTCGCAGTGTGTCCAAAGTTCCAATGGAGTTGTGATAGTGATTCGGTTGTAGAGTAGCCATCATGACTTACAAGTACTCCTGCTGGTCCTGATCTTGCTCCTGGAAATACAATGTAGCAGGTCTCAGTCATCTAAGGAAGTGAAGGGCTAGGGCTACTTACAACTGGTGTTGTGATCTACATGATGGTACAGTCTCAAATAGCACTGAGTTCTGGGCAGTATTCACAGCACAACATCCACCCCATGGTCAAGCTTTTGGCGTTTAATTATAAGAGTTGAAGGGAAACTGAGGATGGGTAGCATTTACTTTTTGACCTTCAGCAAAATTGAGGATAGACTGCAATTATTTTTTTTACCTTTGGGGAAACTGAGGATAGAGAAACAGAACAGACAGTGTTTACTTTTTGATACTTGAGAAAATTGAAAATAGTGCTTACCAGGGTAGAGAAGCTGAGAACAGATAATGCTTACTTTTTCATCCTTGGAGAAATTGAGGATAGTGTTTACTTGTTGACATTCAGGGGATAATGTTTACTTTTTGATACTCTGGGAAATTGAGGAGTGTTTATTTGTCGACATTCAGAGGATAATATTCACTTTTTGATATTCAGAGAAATTGAGGATAGTGTTTCAAGTGTTGATGTTCTGGGGAACTGAGGATAGAGAGTGCTCATCTTCTGACATTCATTTTACAACTGATAGTGGTAACCTGTTGATACTCCTTTCATTGCTTCTGATTGCGGTGGGAAATCCTCAATTAGCTGTCTGCTGTTTCTATTATTTCTATTCAATCATTTAATTTTCTATTCTTGTCAGATTTGATGTCTTTTATATGTAATGGATAACAAAATTAATTGGTTAAGTAGCTGTTTCAATAATTATGTGTTCTATATAGATGCAATGAATAACAATGAATTAATCACTAGCTATTACATGTATTTTCTACATGCTTTCAATGAAAACCAAACAAGGTAAGCATCTATTTTTTGCAAAAGCCAGCCCTATCTTCAAGTTTTCAAGGCTTGCCTGTATCACTGTCAATCAAAATCAATATTTACAAATTAATATGGCACACAGCTTTTTCAGTGCTGACAAAAGCACACCATACAATAAACATAATGGTACACATGTTTTTGGCTGTTCAAATTCAATAACAACTCTAACAACTTCAGTCTTTTCCACATTATTGAAAAACAGACTATGTCACTGCTAAACAACATTCTGTCTTCACTCTCGCCCTCCCCATTCTTTTCCCATCCCACCCTATTCTCATGCACGTTCATTAAGAGTAACTTCCTGCCATGTTGCTCTTTGTATTTGTGGACATGGAACCTACAAAGTGGGAGAAAAAAAAATATCCACACCATCAACATAAACATACAAAAATGTACAAATCAAAATAACTGTGGATTTACATTAAACCGTTTTTATTTGATGCCATCAATTTCTCAGTAATGAAGTTTACACCAACGGATCGAGACAATGAACTTGTGATATTAAAAAGTTTGACAATGACACGATTAGAAAGAAAATTTCAACAAAACATTAAAAATTCAACAAAACATTAAAAATTCAACAGTTCAACAACACCAAAAACAACAACAATGACAACAAATGAACACAAGAATAACAGGAGTACACACCAAATCATACAATATTATACATTTATTAATAAAATCTCAAAGCATTGAAATTTGTTCCAATATGTAAACACACAAGTTGAAAAGCTTACATACCTATATACATACATACACAGTGTACACACACACACACACACACACACACACACACACACACACACACACACAACACACACACACACACACCACACACAACACCCAAACACAACACACAACCAACACACACACAGATTTTTTTTTTTACAACACTGCACATTGCAACTAGATACAAATCAACAGTTCGTATGGAAATAACTTCTATATTTTTCGAGCGCACCAAGCTTAAAACTTTTTCAGTTTTTACAGATACACTACAACATGTTACACCAATAATGTAGCAACAGTAGCAACACCCACTGCACTGTGACATAAACTGACTTGAATCATCCGTCTACACTTTCTTCTTTTAACCCTTTCCCATTTTATCCCGCCGCAGCCCGCCGACCGGGAAACCCCGCTTTTTATTTACACCCTGCCGCAGCCCGCCGCCTGTTACTTAGGCCTGGTGGGGAATTTCCATCACACTCTTAGCACTAGGGGTTACACACACCTCATGAATGAAGTTTCCCGCTAAAGTCAGGATAAACCAATGAAAGAATGATGCTGAGTTTGGTACCACACATCGCCTCATTTACAAGATATCGGTCAGCATCTGACCTTTTCATTAACACACTTTGGAAAATCTCCGAATATTAGGAAGAGTTTCTGAGCAGAATCTGCAATTAGGAAAGGGTTAGCCTTTTGACTCCCGCACCCAATCCACCAACTGCAAAAACTTAACCCTTTGACTCCCAGCAGGAAGCTGGTGGATAGAGTGATGGGGTCAAAGGGTTTTTGCTTTACAAGCATGGATGAGAATGCAGGATGCTGGTGGACAGGGTGAGGGAGTCAAAGGGTTAATCAAAATGGATTTACCAAGTGAAATTCAGGTAGCTCCTTCTAGGGAAGACACATTGCAGCAGTACAGCGCCACTAAAGTAAATAAAATTTTCTATGAAAGATTTTACCAGGGGCAACACCTTTCTTGCCACAGGATCTTTAACATGCTGAACACAAGACTTTGGTTTACTATCTCCTCAGGAAGACTTTGCACAAAGACCACATTTAAGTTCTGGTGGTGAGGGAGGGAAGAAAAATCAATGTCCAATTCATGATTCGAACACAGGTACTCATGTTCAAGGTAGGTGCTTAACCACTGGGCCACAGACTTCACTGAGTGTGTACAGCCACAACTAAAGTAGGACTGTATAGCGACAATTATTATTGAAGCCCTTGAATCTTTCAGAAGTTTCGTATTTGAACAATCTGCATTATTTCAAATTGTTTCAAGATTGATTCACACACACATGTGCTCAAGCATACATACACACAAGAAACACACACACACACACACACACACACACAGCCGCGCACGCACGCACACACACAACACACACACACACACACACACACACACACACACACACACACACACACACACACACACACACACACATGGTGGATAGGGTGAGGGAGTCCAAGGGTGAAGTTTTTGCAGTTGGTGGATAGGGTGCAGCAGCGAAAGGACTATGCAACATCAGACTGGGAGTACATAGCTCTATAAAAAAAAAAAAAGCACTAACCAGAAAAACAGCAATAAACTGTGATCCACCCAAGTGTCGAACCCAAAACCCCTAAATTAACCAGAAAAAAACGCTAAACTGTGATCCACCCAAGAGTCGAACCCAAAACCCCTAAATTAACCAGAAAAACAGCAATGAATTGTGATCCACCCAAGTGTCGAACCCACAACCCCTGAATTATCAGCCACACACTTTAACCAACTCAGTTATTAAGCCATTCTTAAAACTGTGACCCACATGAGGGTCAAACCCACAATGCCTTGGAAACAGTACTGAAAGAAATGTAACAGAAGATGACTAGGAGTGGAAGGAAAGATGATGTTACTTCTAATATACAAATATGATTAAAAGATCAAGTTTAAAAACTGAAATTTGTTCAAGAGAGATTCATAACGGTCAGACAATTCCGCATGTATTCCAACCAAATTTGCCAGCAATTACAGGCACTCCCTAGCCTAAACCTGTGCAAAACCCTAAGTGCTCACAAGGTCTTGAAATCGAGAAGGGGGGAAGGACCTGTGGAACACTAATCTGATACCACCACAATGGCAGAAACATTAACATGAGATAGCAGATCTTGAATCCACAGCTCACAAGAACCAACCAGCACACATTTAAACCTGGCCCATGGTTTAAACCCACACCCCTGAGTTATGAGCTTGGCCCTCTAACAGCTGAGCTAATGGACTGATGAAAACAACAATCTCTTACGACTAGTATCAAACATTCTGTTAAGTCTCCTGATGATATGCATGATAAAGATATGTACATTATGTATCTCAAATACACACCTGAACATAAATACTCATGCATATTCATATCTTGAAAAAGAAAAATCTACTTATTTTTGCATGAACATGCCCATGTATTTCTGACAAACGCCAGAGCGAATATGCTGCCGAAGGTTGTTTTTATACGTAAACGGCTGCGCACAATAGGGACATGCATGAGCTTTGATGTTTCTGTGTTTGTTCAAGTGATCTTCAAAGTCTTCTTTACGAGTGATTCCCTTGCCGCATATGTTACAGATGTGTTGTCCATTCTTCACCATCAGAGAGCTGCACTTGTGCTGGTTCCGCTCCTGTACAGAGCTGAATGTTATGCAACACACTGGACAGTCCAGGAGATTTGATTCTAAGAAACCTTCACGATGTGAAATGGTTTGTAGGTGAAATGACGGCAAGAGTTGTCTATTCCCTGGTTGAGAATCATGCTGCGCTTGTGAAGTGGACACTTGTCGGTGGCTCCATGGCATTTCTGGAATCACACACGATATCCATGAAGAAGGATTTGGAGGGGAACAAGAATGGTAGATATTTCTCATGTACATGTAGCATTATCATTTCTAATAGGCTGCAATTCTTCCTATCTGCTTTTGCAAGTCTTTTCACACAATCTGTCCACACTTTTTCAAAACTGATCATTCTCTGATTTCATATGTATCGATTCAATATGCCGTGATATCTAAGTTGGACTGTCAGCTGGAACTCTTTTATAACAAGACAAAATGAAAATTCACAGAAAAAAACACAATCATGAAGTGTGTCTGATTCTCAGACACAGAAAAACAGGGCTTTGGAAGAAAATTAAAAGCAATGACTGAACCAAGATTTGGTGCCACAGAGTCGTATCGTTTTCTGTTCTGAAAAACAAAACCTGTGGATGGAGGGGTATAAAAAGATTGCATATGCACCTATTCAGTAACTTCAAGTGTATAGTAGGATTTGATAATGGAATCTCAAACTGCACACCATAATCAGTTGTTATCTCCGATGACATCTTTATGAGATGACAAAGTCACACACGTGTTCACGCAAATGCTTCCGAAGAGTCGTCCGCTGGGAAAACTGAAGACAACACTTAGGGCACTGGTGAGGTTTGGAAATCATCAGATGCTTGACGTTCACGTGATCTTCGAGAGTCTCTCTCCTCGTGAAACCTTTCCCACACAGCCTGCAATGGTAGGGTGTCCGTTTACAGTGAACCGTTTGGTGGTGTCTCGCGCGAGCAAAAACGGTGGAAAATAAGGCACCGCAGAGAGAACACTGCCACATCCGGCGGCCGTCTCTGTCCTTGTGGGTGGGGTAACTTGAACTGGACGCCCCGAACTTATGACTGGATAGGAAATGGGCTGATCGGTGATCAAATATGTGAGCTGGGAAGATGGAAGAATGTGGGCCTTGATGAACACCTGAAGCCTGAGGAAAGGTACCTGAAAGACATGCCAATGTGAACGTTGAAAGATCGGACTGGTGGCCGAAGCTCCTACGTTATGACAACTTAACATTTTCAAAGATAGGATGAAAAAAAAAGGACTGTATGTTCATCGAGAAGAACATTTCCTGGTTCATGACTTGGACAGGAAATGGAGTACATGGTCTCACATTTCACTGTGTGTACAATGGACTTGGTTATAGCTGTTCACTCAAGCACTGACACAATCAGATCTGTTTTATTTTGGTCATTATTCTAAAGCCATGCAAATATTGTGTAAAAGTGTCAAATCCAGTCCAAAAAACTGCTACAGGTTTTAAGATTAAACAGAAATGATGCCCAAATGGGGAAACACATGTATATAGGCACTCTGTAGTAAAAGTTGGGCGTGAAAAGAGCTGTCTTGGAAACACTTATAATCATAATGATGGGCTTTTTTTGAGTTTGTTCAAGAGGGAGTTATTATACTCTGACAATTCCATATGCTCCGCCAAAATCTTTTAATGATAATCACACAGATTCCTTGAGCCTGCACAAAACCCTATGCGCTGGCAAATCTTGAAAGGGTAGTTCACAGATGGGGAGGGGAAATATGAAACACAAAGCTGTCCCCATCAGAATGTTTGGACCATTAAGAGGGACAATGAACAGATCGGTTTCTTATGCTGCAGGCTGAGACTGAACTTGAGAAAACAAATCTTAAGTCCACAGCTCTGTCAGCAGAGCCAGACATCCTGCGTACAAAACCTGTGACCCAAGAGAGGTCAGACTCATCACCGTTGACTTATCAGAACCGTGCTAACCAAACGAGCTACCAGACCACTAAAACACAACCCCTGCATTATCACCACAGCACTTTTAACCAAGTGAGTGAGCAAACAGACCATTAAAAAACCTGTGGCCCACCTGAAAGTCGAACCCACCACTGTCATCAGCAATGGCACCCACCTGAA